>DF361052.1:12003-41720 GCA_000787875.1 Solanum virginianum | reverse complement strand
CAGATGTCCTTAGGGTGATGACTTTCAGGTTTTGGGGAACGTTATGTAATAGATTTAGTTAGTTTTGTTATTTCTTATTTTTATAAATTGAGCTTTCGTATCATTATTGTATTTTATAAGTTGAACGGCTACATAGGTTGGGATTTGTATCGTTGGTTCAGGCACCTAGGAGGGTAAGTATGGGTGCCAGTCACGGCCCATTTGGGTCGTGACATCTTTTTATTGTTAATCAAATAATTTTCGATCACACAAATATCTAAGAATGATGAGTACTATTTTCTCCCATTTAAATGTGTGTCCTGATGCAAAATTCTTGTTAGTCGTGAATTGACGAACGAACAACAAATAATTTTTTTACTAATTCTTAAAGTCTGACTCCAATTCACAAAATTGAAAACTTATTTTACATATATATATATATATATACCACTATACTACTACTATTATATAGAAAAGGGAATGAGGAACGATCAAGGGCAAAAGAATAATTCTGCTCACATAAATATCTTCCTTTCTAAAAGAATCAATTTTCTTTTAAGTTATAGATTTAGGTGTAAAGAGGCACTTTGAGATCCTATTAAATGGCTACGTAAGTTCGAAAAGAGAATCAGTTGAATAATTCGCCTAAAGTAATCAAGAGATTGAAAACCTGTTTCTT
The DNA here is from genome assembly GCA_000787875.1 of Solanum virginianum. Lineage (NCBI taxonomy): Eukaryota > Viridiplantae > Streptophyta > Magnoliopsida > Solanales > Solanaceae > Solanum > Solanum virginianum. The sequence continues at coordinate 41,062 of DF361052.1, read as the reverse complement.
CAATTTGCACAGTTTCATGTAAGACTTAAGAGTTTTTAGGGCCTTTATATTGAATATCGAGTTTGATTCACCTGATCTTATGATAGCTTATGTCGTAATTTCTATTATTACCCTGTGAATACAACAGTTGTGGTAAGAGCCTTAGTCTCATGTCCTCTTTCCGCCTCTCTATGGAAGCAAAGCCTATTAAGTGAGAATATATATGTAGAGGATCGAGGATAACTTTACAAGATATTTAGCAACCTTAGTAACTATTTAACCATATAACTGCAAAACAGGCACTTTGGGATGTATTATTTTCCTCCGAAACACCCTTTCCCAAGTAGTCAGACCCTGTATCCCTCAATTCAAATGTTTCATAGACTCCATTAGAAAGTTGTGATTTTAAATAACTCATAGTTTTCTATACATAACACTATTTTGAAGTGTCAAACATTTAAAGAAATAATTTTCACAAATATAGATTGCCATTTTCGATTTTGTGTTGTGCTCACTTGTGCTAGATGATATGCATGTATGTCCATAAGGCCATTTAAATACATGATCAATGGAATGTTATTGTGTGTCCATCCAAATAACATATAGCTTGCTAAAGGGATATATAGGAGTGCTTACTCGCGAAAGTTGAAGCCGATGGATAGTCATATGATTAGATTAAAGTGTAAAAGTTTAGAATGAGAGATCAATGGAAAATTAATCGTATATGTAGAGAAAAGTTTGAGTGCTCACAGAGAATTTGTTCAATAACACGTACAAAGACATGAAAAATCAAGTTGTAGTGAGTGAATCATTAGTTTTGTGTAATGTTGTACTTGTTAAAGTTTTTAATTTTTTCCTTTCATTTTGTTGGTCTTTGTAATTGTTAAAAGTTAGCTGACAAAACCAAAAATATTGAAGGGGAAGTTGAAAGAATAAAATTTGGCTCCTCTATAGGATAGCTCAACTAAGAAAGGTACAATAATTGAGGGTTCTTTCAGATGATGAAATAGCTCAAAAGGCTAAGTTTAACAATGGAAATGGAAGAAATTACAAACATGAGGAAGTAGTTTGGAGATGAGGTCCAGAATCCTCTGGTTGAAGTAGAGAAATAAGAAAAAAAAACTCACATTGATGTGTTGTTGCTAGATGGGCAAGAAAGCATAGGTCCTGAAGCTATTTAGGGATAAATATCCTTTTTACCAGAACTAATACATAGAAACAGAAACATGAAAATCACGGTATCATGAGTCCTTTTAAAATTTTAACTCCATTGCTGGCCTATGAACCACAAGGGAAGATAATTTTACAAGTTGCATCTAAGATCCTTCAAGTTTAGATGAATGATATTATTAGTCATTGTTGACTAACTTGTTCCAATGAGGTATATTTAAGAATAAACTATTATGTACTTATTTGGCATAATTCGACATCAATATATTTGTAAATATCCATTTAAATGTTATTGCAACTGTATCATACAAGCTTACATAATATTTTTTATGTGTTTTTTATCTACTAATTATTTTGTTCATTTAATTATTCTTCTACCTTATTTTTTTCGTTCATTTAATATTGCTCCTACCTTATACCTCCAAATAATAATGTAAAGATCTATCATTTAAAAAACAAACGTTGGGCTTGTGCTGAGCACGGGCATGTTTATCTAGTATATATATAGAGAGAAGGGGGGCAGGGGAAGGGAGGGAGAGAGCTGAGAGAGAGGGTAGGTTTAAAATACAGAACACAAAGAGGAAGAGAGTGAGAGAGATAGAGAATGAAATAGAAAGAGGAGATTTAGGAGAGACACAAAGAGAAAGATAATGATTGAGGAAGAGAAAGATAGAGAATGAGGAGATAGACGACAGATATTAAAGAGAGAGGCAAAACAGATTAAATTTTTATTAGCATCTCAAAATGTAACTATGAATTGTGAATACTCAAGCTATAACTATAGATCTCAAATTATGTCCAAATGAGTTACTTTTTAAAATTTTATTATCTATAAAGCAATGCAGTTTTAATTTTTAAAAGAACATTCACATCTCACAATGTACTGATCAAATGTAATCTTGTTAAGGAGGAGATTATTCTATCAATAATTTTGTTTGACAGAATGCTTAATACCCCCTAAATTTGAAGCTTTTTATTTGCTGAACACGTAAACTATGATCCATTTTAAATACCCTCCTCCTTACGAAATTCCTTTAAAGCTTGATCGAGACCTCCTGTAACGTCTACCTGGCATAAAAGTGGACTACAATCTCTAAAAGACGTGTAAGGAAGTAAATTTTAGGCCAAATCAGACTCCCTTCAATGGTAAAATCTAAATTTTCTTACTTTTTCTCCGTAAATAAGAGTATTTTACCTCTCTTCGCCATCATATCTATTTATTCACCATTTTTTCTTACTTTTCTTTCCCTTTTCAAATTTTTGAAATTTATCTCCTTCTTTCTTTGCTAAATTCATGAATTATAATAGGATATTGATCCGAGATACAAGAGCGGCCGTATAGTTGGGAATCAAAAACCTTTGTTTATTTAACTGAAGACTACAAATATTTATAGGATACAGATAAAACCCTATGTAAAGCCCTAAAGACCCTAGGCCCAATATCTACACTTAATGAATACAAATATACATTTACATAATACCATAGGCTAACACCCCCCCTCAAGTTGGAGCATGGGGATTAAAGATGCCCAAGTTGCTGAGAAGAAAAAGAAATTATCGTTGACAAAGAGCTTTGGTGAAGATATCGGCTAGCTGATCACTTGTAGAGACATGACAAGTAGTGAGGAGGCCGTCCTGAATTGCATCACGGACGTAGTGGCAGTCAATCTCAATGTATTTGGCGCGTTAATAAAAGACCAGATTCTGAGCGATGTGAAGCGCAGAGCGACTGTCACACATCAAAGCTATGGGGCGCGGATGTTCAATTCCAAGAGTGAGCAGAAGACCTTTAAGCCATTTAATCTTTGTCGTGACCGCAGCCATGGATCGGTATTCGGCCTCGGCAGATGAGTGGGAAACAGTGTTTTGCTTCTTTGTCTTCCAAGAAACAGGAGAGCTGCCAAGAAAGATGATCCAACCAGTAAGAGAGCGTCGGGTAAGAGGACAACTTGCCCAATCTGAGTCGCACCAGGCCTGCAGCTGGAGATCCGAGGAGTGTGGAAGAAGAATTCCTTGGCTGGGCGAGCTTTTAAGGTAACACACTACACGAACAGCAGCATGCCAATGTTCTTAACACGGTGCCTGCATAAACTGAGTTAAAATGTGAACGGCATAAGCCAAATCCGGGAGAGTAAAAGACAAGTATATAAGTTGCCCCACGAGACGGCGATATGATTCGGGGTCGGCAAGCAGGTCGCTGGTAATAAGCCGTCCCACGAGACGGCGATATGATTCGGGGTCGGCATGTAGATCGCCTGTGGCACTGGCCAGAGAATGATTAGGTTCTATAGGACAGGAAACCGGTTTAGCGCCAAGGAGACCGGTCTCAGAAATGATGTCAAGAGCATATTTACGCTGACAAAGTTGCAACCCATCAGTGCCTCGGGCCACCTCGATCCCCAAGAAATATTTAAGAGGGCCCAAATTCTTTATGTGAAAGCAATTATGCAGGTGTTGCTTAAACTTAGCGATTGCCGAGGTCGTATTGCTAGCCACAATGAGATCATCCATATAGACGAGGACATGCATGCATATGTCGCCCATTCGATAGGTAAAGAGAGAGTAATCAGACTTAGATTGACAAAAACCATAATCACACAAAGAAGTGGCAAGTTTGGCAAACCAACACCGAGGAGCCTAGCGTAAGCCGTATAGGGATTTCTTCAGACGACACACAGCAGAGGGCCGCGAGGGGTAGAAACCGGGAGGTGGCTTCATGTAGACTTCTTCACTTAACTCACCGTGAAGAAAAGCATTGTGTACATCCATTTGGTGTAGTTTCCAGTTTTGAACTGCAGCCACTGCTAAAAACACATGTACCATCACCATCTTCGCAACTAGAGCAAAAGTTTCACTGTAGTCAATACCAGCACGTTGATGGTTGCCAAGTACGACCAACCATGCCTTAAGGCGCTCCACTGTGCTATCAGAGTTATGTTTAATCTTGTAGACCCATTTACAGCCAAGGGCTCTCTGCTTGGGAGGAAGTTCAGTGACTTCCCAAGTGTTATTGTTCTCTAGAGCCTGGACCTCTACCGCCATAGCTGCGCACCACCCAGAGTCCGCCATAGCTTCGCGAAATAAGCGAGGCTCTTCGCTTGCAAGAATGGCTCCTAGAAAACACTTATATCGGGCAAAAAAATGTTCACAATTTATATAATGTGCCAAAGGGTAAGGCGTACCTGAGGAACCTGGAGAAGAGGTTGGCGAGAGAGATGAGCTATTTCTTAACATGATGAGTGACAAAATCCCGGAGGAGGACTAAAGGGCGCTTATCGCGCTGACCACGACCAAGAGGGGCTGCTGCAGCAGGCGGGCTGTCAGTGGAGGCAACTGGTGGAGAGGCAGGCGTTGGTGCGGGATCATCAAAAATAACCATGGTGTCGTCGCTGTGGGCTACTGCTGTAAGGAGCTCGGCGACCGGCTGCGCAGACCTGTGGCTGGCTGCTGCTGCAGTAAGGTCGGTGCCTTGATGCGCAGGCTAGTGGCTGGCTATTGCTGCAGTGAGCTCGGCGCCTGGCTGCGCACACTGGTGGCTGGCGACTGCCTGAGTAGAAAACGGAAAGATATCTTCATGAAATTGTACGTCACGGGAGATAAAAAAATTGCCAGTAGCGCAGTCATATAATTTCCAACCCTTTTTGCCAGAAGGATAACCAACAAAGACACAGCGCCTACTGCACGAGGCAAACTTATCACGGTGAGATTGCAAGTTATGTGCAAAGCCCAAGCATCCAAACACCCGCAAGTGTGAAAAATCCGGTACCTTGCCAGTGAGAACCTCGTATGGAGTCTTGCCACCCAAATTTCCGGAGGGGGTACGATTAATAATATGCACTACCGTAAGGAAGCACTCTCCCCACAGAAAAATAGGTATGTTGGCCTGGAACATTAGTGCTCTAGTGATATTCAAAATATGACGATGTTTACGCTCAACTCGACCATTCTGCTGATGTGTCTCAACATAGGATGATTGAAAAATAATGCCATGAGATTCAAAGTAAGGAAGCAGATATTTAAACTCGGTCCCATTGTCACTACGAACTGTTTGAATAGATACGCCAAATTGTTTTTCAACCATGGTAAGGAAGGCAATGAAAAACCGAAGAACCTCCTTTTTATTCCGCAACAGATAAACCCAAACTGCATGTGAAAAATCATCAACCAATGTAAGAAAGTAGACAGCATCACAAGTAGAAGGCGTGTTATAAGGACCCCATAAATCACAATGAATTAATTCCAAAATACGATTAGCTTTATTAGAACTGAGAGGAAAAGAATCACGAGTTTGTTTGGCCTGCGGACACACCTCGCAGGGCTTATTGAATTTTTTCTTAGAGCTACTACTAACAATAGGAGGAAGAAAACTTAAAACATGATCTGACGGATGACCCAGACGACGATGCCACAGCTCAAAGACAGACAGTCCGGATGAATGAACAGCATGTAGTGCAGGAACACCCCGAAAATAATATAGCCCATCTCTCTGTTCACCTGCTTCAATCAGGTTCCTCGAGTGTAGGTCTTGTGTAGCACAAAATAAATTAGTGAAAATAGCCATACAATTAATTTTATTGGTTAGTTGCGAAACAGATATAAGATAATAGTCCAGTCCAGGTACAAAGAGCACATTCTCCAGTACGATATTTTTATTAAGAGGTACACGCCTCTTCATCATGGCAACTACCATCCTTTCATCTGGCAGACCCACCGGGCAAGCATCAATGCGGGTGCGTTGTATGAGATGAGACAAATCTCCCGTGACATGGTGAGTTGCCCCGGTGTCAAAAATCCATGGTAGAGAATTAGACGTACCTGACATGCGATCACTGGAGCTAGAATCAGTGTTAAGCAAGTTCAACAGTACCTGACCTGTTCAGCATTTAGCGTAGTCGATGCCGTCTGACTAGAGAAGAGTGCAGGCGCTGCTGCCACTGCTGTCGAGCTCACTGTGTGTGCACATGGATCTGCCACTGCTGTCGAGCTCACTGCGTGTGCGCGTGGCCCTCCACCTCGGCCAGCGGCAGTGGGTTTACGCGGCCTATCCTCCCACCAATCTGGGTACCCGTGAAGTTTGAAACAGGTGCCAATGTCGTGCCCTCTCCGTTTGTAGTGAGCACACGACAATTTGGAGTTGTCCGTCCTCTGCGTATGCATATCAGTTCGTTGCGTATACACCTGCTGTGCACATCTGTTCACAGCGAAGGCCTGGACGTCCATCGCCGCTGGCTGCTTCACCCGTGCAACTGCCCGTGAGTGTTCTTCTTGTAGAAAAGCGTGATGAGCCCGATCAAGATCAGGCAGCGGAGTATGCGAGAGTAGATTGGATCGCACTGTTCCAAAGATATCATCGTCAATTCCAATTAAAAATTGGTAGAGGCGTTCTTCGTCGCGATCTGCTGCAAATCTTCCAGCCACATCGCAGGTACACAAGCCGTAGGTGCAAGTGTGCAGAGGTTTAAGTCTATTCAACTCATCGTATAGACTCATAAGCAAGGTGTTGTAAGCGTCGACGGATATATTCTTGGACTGTTTACAGCTTGTGATGGAGGCACGAAGCTGTTGCAACCTTTTCCCGTTCGAAACGCTAAAACATTTCTCCAAGTAGACCCACAGTGCGCGCGCATTGTCGTGAAAAGGGATCGATGCCGCTATGCTGGGTTCCATGCTTCGCAACAATCAGGACACCACTATAGAGTTAGCAGTTTTCCAGTCGAGAAGTCTTGCAGCTGCGGTAGGTTTCTGCTTGGTTTCGTCTATAAACATGAACTTACGTTGTGCCTTCAATGAGAGAGAAATAGCCCGTGACCAGGCCACATAGTTGTCGCCTTTAAAGATCACGTGTGTAATCACGTTCCCCGGTTGATCTCCGGAACCAAGGAAATAAGGAGAGGAGGGATCAGCCATGTCTGTAAGCAAGAGCGAATATCTGGTCGTCTCTGAATGCAAAGGAAATCTGGTTTGCCGGAAAATAGTCGCGCGGGGATTGTTCTCACAGACTTCTGGTTCGCTGGAAAAGACAGTCGCGCAAGGACTGTTTTATGCAGGAAAAACAGTTGCGCGTGGACTGTTTCAGACAGAAAAGCAGTCGCGCGAGAACTGGTTTTCTATTGTCGCGTGAGAATTCTTGGTTCGCCGGAAAACAGACGCGCAGTGACGGCGTCGGAAGTGGGTTTGATCGGCGGCTCAAAGCCGTTGCTCTGATACCATGATCCGCGATACAAGTGCGGTCGTATAGTTGGGAATCAAAAACCCTTGTTTATTCAACTGAAGAATATAAATATTTATAGGATACAGATAAAACCCTACGTAAAGTCCTAAAAATCCTAGGCCCAATATCTACACTTAATGAATACAAATATACATTTACATAATACCATAGGCTAACAGATACTTGTTTGTTCATGTGGGAGTCTTCCAATCATAAGAATTTCATGGACAAATGACAATTCCGGACGTAGATTCCTCGATTGTAGGCACTATGGGGTATGTACTATTTTTTTCTTTTAATATCATAGTATGTAAGTTTTTAAACTTTTAGTGCATGGAACGCAGTCCTTATTTCAAACTCCTTATAAGTTTTTTGACTAGTATGATTCTGAGTTTCCAAGCCAAACAAATATTGTGATTTTGGGTTTATTGAATAAGATCAACAACCAACAAAAGCAGTTGAAGTGGATAAGGATGTTAAAAATGATTTTGTGAATTAGTTTGAAATGCAATGTAATAATATTCTTTCAGTTAGTGTGCTGTTGAAAAGAAAATTATTGAAGCTATCATCAACGTAAGAACATAAGATAATTCTTTGTATGTATTGGTGTATGTTTTGATTCTTCTCACTTGGAATGTAACTCAAATTGATTCCTACAAAATTTTGTTAGCAAATTTTTAGAAAAATATTTTTCTTTGTTTGATATATTGTGTATATTTATTATATAAAATTTTTCTTTAAGCAAATAAAACTTAGTAAAAATTGGGTGAATTAAATTGTAATATACATTTTAGTTCATTTCAGTCAAACTCATTTTAACACAAATAATTCTTGAGCTGATTAATAACCCATTAACTTAATGCATTTTTACTCATTCATTCGACACCTTTTAATACAATGTTACTAATGCTTGTATGAAACTGCATAGATCTTAAATTAATGTTTGGGTAAGCTTTTAAAAAAAATGTACGTCAGAGTAGTTATAAAAATTATTTTTTAGAAATTAAAAATAATTTTAAAAGGTTGATCAAATAAACTATTAGTAGTACAAAAATCACGAGTTTAGTAATGAATGTATGTTTTCCAATTTCTAACTGCTTTAATATTTAAAACATTGTAACCTAATCCAATTAGCTCATTATAAAAAAGATATCATTTTCTATAATAAAAAAAACTCTAAAAAGATTAAGAATGAAAGGGGGAACAAACAGCTTCATAATTAGTCTCACGAATTACAATTAAAATATTTTTATAAGTCAAAGAGGGCCCCACTATGAGACCCAGAAATACACACTATCACCATTAGAATATCCACGTTAGCTGCTCTTTCATCATGTCATGTGTGTGCATACACGACAGACACAGGTGAACAATGCAAGGGGTCAAGATTAAGCTTTAAAGGAGTTCGCGTCGGGGGGCTGGGCGTGGGAATATTTAAAACGGGTCATAGTTTATGTATTCAATAAATAAAAAACTTAAAGTTCAAAGGGGTATTTAAGCATTCTGCCTTTTTTTTTCTTCTAATATATAAGTTACTTAACCTAATCAATTTAATATGTTATGAGTTTTCTGAGTATTCATACACGCTTGAAAATTTAAATTTTCAAAGAAGTTTAATGAATGTGTCACTTTAATTTTAAGAGAAAATAGCTATAAGAACAATTTATAACTTGTTCAACTTTAAAATTTCTTATCAAAGATGAAAACATCTCAATGAAATTCCTGAATAATTTTATTCTTTTTTTGAATTGTTGAAGTTGGCATATGATAGTAAAATAATGTTGAAGGTAAGCCGTATGGCAATGAGGACAAAGGCGTGCAGTAAAGTCGTACTTGTTGAGGAGAGAGAGAAAAGAGACCTACATTCACTGTTACTGCCAACATTTACATTTCAAAAAGGGCGAAAGACCATCATTGCATTGCAGCTAGTACTACACATCAGTGACAACCTTTTCTTCTCCTTCATTTTTGCTTTCTAAAATGAAAACCGAAGGGCATTTCCAACACCATTTATATTAACTCCAATCTAATTTATTGTATCCACAAAAAAATATTTTCACTTTTATTATTATATAATAGTTATTTCTTATTTTATTTATGTTTTCTTATTTCATAAAACATATCCTTTCTAATCATTCACCATATATAATTTATATTCTTTTCGTTTATAGTCGTTTAATATAAAATTATTTTATATAATAATTTTTAAGATAATATAAATTACTGGCAAAGTATTATACATTATACATATCAATTTTTATGCATGTCAATTGCTACTTTTGTCGAATGTTTATTATTTTTTATTATGTTAAAGTACATTGTCTTATTTGTCTAATAATTTATGTGTTTGATTTTTTTATTTTTTACGACATTGATCTATTATATATCTCCATATTCCTTTTAAAAGTAAATATATGTGATTATAAACTTTTAAATATGCATGATTTTATAGAAATAATTAGTTAATGATAGTAGTAGCTAGTTAATTTCAATATTATTTTATATGGTTCAAATAATCTCTTCACATTAGGTATGAGCAAATTTTTTTAATAAGACATAAACTTATGAGCCAACTTTTACATTTCAAAAAGATTGAAAAAATCATGATTTGAAATTTCAAATCATAATTTTTTTTTAAAAAAAAATTGGGGTTTATTCCAAATTTATTGCCAAACATGGTTTGCAATCATGACTTCATATCTCATACTTAAGCACAAGCTAATGCTTATCCATTTCGATTTGTTTGTTTGATTTTTATTTGAAACAAATTTATGAAAGTGAAAATATTTTAGAATCTTGTAATCTTAAATTAAAGATAGGTAGAATATACAAAAATATATTCTAATAGTAAATTATTAAATATGACATGTAAAAAGTTTAAATTAAAAAATTATCAAAATAACAAAAAGACAATCTTACTAAAAGTGATTAAAAAGAAAAGTGAAGTATGAAATGCAAAAAGTAATAAAACAGATAGCCTCGTTAAATACTTGTATATTAAACGTGTCAGTTTTTATATTTTGATTGTGCATTATATTGTGGTTCACTAGTTAATGTCTTCAACAACTCCTTCTGCGCCAACTTCAACACATATCTTTGCTTTAGTCAGGGTAGAATCATGATTTTGACTAGGAAATTCAAAACACAAATACAAAATTGCCATATATGATATTTGAACCAACAAAATGTAATATATGCACAAAAATGAACTTGTTTACTTTATTTGTGCAATATAAGTTTTCAAACCAAATCCCCTTCAGTGCGTGGCTCTGTCACTGCTCATGACTTTTAAAGTTTTTCAAATATGAATGTAGGATTATTTTTATGGAGAAGAGAAGAGAGTTTTAGAATTATTGAAAGAGAGATCCATGTAATTTTAATTTAATAGTGGTAATTATTTTCATCACTTAACCTTATTTGCCTAAGAGCTTTCATAGGATTTGTGATAATATATTTTACCCCTCCAGCGTTCAGAACTCCCAAGAGGTTCTTTCGCGAAAAACCAAAAGTTGTGACATCACCATACGACTTTATCCTGCAAATAATTCTCCACTCTCTTATTAAATTCTCTTTTACTTTGGAAGTTTCTCTCTATTTTTCTTTACAAATTATTTATTTTCAACTGACGATTTTCAATACTCCTCGGGTCCAATTTATTTGTTTTTTTACTCCATGTAGATTCTTTTTTGTTATGGCAATTTCTTAATTCAAATTTTCCTCGTGAGATGTTTAAGATTATAAAATTAAAAAAGATTCTACACATAATATATAAAATAAAAAAATTCAAAAATCTTATATCAAATCAAACCAGACAAACAAATTAAAACGAGGGGAGTACATACAAGTGTAATCCCAAACACCCAGTTACGGTTTAGATTTTGTCTTGACTAATTCCATGTTTGGACTCCAATTTTTATAGGGAAAATACGTATCAAGCTGCAGGGCCCCACCAGGAGGATGAACTTTTCTCTTTTTAATGATTACTAAGGTGAAAGCTGCAGTGGATGAAGAAATTCAAAAGGCATAATATAATTAGATAGAGTAAATGCATGCAATATTGGTATAAAAGATAAGTGCTGGCTAGTATTACCGTCATGATTTTTTATTCTCATGTTGTATGGTGCCCTTATAAAAGGGCTGCTGGCATACCAGAGGCAGATGCAACGTAATATAATCAATATTAAAATAATAACTTTATGCAGTGAATTTAATGATAGGAACTTGACAATCAAGATTAAAGTTTGAATGTATCAAAGTTGTTACTTCCTCCTTCAAGTTCCCGTTGTTGCTGATCTCTTGAAAAAAACTGATGGTGATAGAGGAGTTGGTTATGATCCCTCAAATTGAACCCTAAATTATGTTGGTGGGATAGGCCATGACTAGTGGTACTAGCAGTGCCTCCTAAACTTTGATACTTGGATAGTTCGGACTTGGCACAGCTAAGATCTAGCTGGAGCTGTCGGAGCTGGTGTTGGAGAAGTGAGATGACACCAACGCAACCGTAGACAGGATCTCTGAGGCGCATGTCTGCCTCGTAAGCAAGAGAGTTGACGGCGTCTTCCCTTTGGTGAGGCTGCAACTCATTCAATAGCTTCGTGACATTGCTGGCCCCAAAGATTTTATGTACATTTGCAAATTTCTGGGGCTGATCAGGGGGGAAGTAAGGAGCAAACACACATTCTGGCTGGCATTTCCGACGCAGGAATTTACATGCTGCACATGGTGAGTAGGATGATAGTGAAGAAGCCATTCACAAATACTTCTCTTGAATACCTGCAAATAAAAACTAGGATCATTTACTAATGAAGCATTTCTGCATCACTACATAAATTAGTGGATTCTAGTTCATATTCTATCACCTGTAAACAAATCAATATATTTAATTTACTTATAACACGTAAATCCACATCGTCATTAACCTGAATAATAAATTGAAAATCAGACTAAATATTGCTCCAATAGTGTTAAAAGTTTCCCAAACTCTAATTGCTACTACTCCGTGTATATATTTTCTCAGTTTTGTCTTCCTTGCCATGTGGATCTTTTAAGACTTGAAGAACTACGGCATACTGCGCAACTATATTTATATCCAAGATAAGCCTTTTTCTAACAGAGAGGAAACAAAATCTTATATACACCTACTGAAAAGGAAAATAATATAGGTACCTTTCACGATCTAGCTGCTGCACCTGCATTTAAACCCAAACGAAAGGGCAATATACGTACAAATTGAAAATCCTTGTGGTACTCAAAACAATGAGGGGGGTATTGAAGAAGAAAGAAGCAGCAAAAATAAAAAATTCAGACTGAATATATTGTTTAAGTACAAGCAATTTTCCCCGTATCTCTAGCTCTCAACTGAGTAGACGATCTGCATATCAGCTGGGACGGTAAAGGATAAAACAAGTTTTAATTAACAATGAAGATTATTCGTACTAATACTAACAGTAGTGTGTACTAAGGTTTTCATGGGGATTAGATCCGGTAAAATTGTGGAAGTAAGAGCTTTATGATGTACTTGTTAAATGCTATTATTATTATTATTATTATTATTATTATTATTATTATTATTAATATATTATTATTATTATTATTATTATCATTGATATTGTTGTCTAACTCCTAGACAAGTGAACCTCTTGCCAATTCTTGAGCCTTGAAGTAAGACTTGGTACATGCATATGTAGAAGAAATAAAGGAGAAAAGGAAATTAAACTTTATTGCTACCTCCTAGTTCTATTTTTCTTGAATGTTTTCCGTGCCACAGTGTTGTGTGTCCTCCAACTCTTTGGTCAAACTTTTTTTTCACTTTCAGTGCATATGGCTCGATTTTTGTGATGGACAGCTGAAAGTCAAGCTTTGGATCTCGTAGAGTAGCAGCTATCTTTTCACTATACAACTTCCTTTTTCAGTTTTTTGTTTTACTAAAACAGAGATTTCAACTTTCTTATAAAGTTTGGCACTTGATAAACGATATTTGACCTCTTCTCTCAAACCCTATATATGGTAGACAGGAAAGGAGATACAAAAATATATAGAGGGAATACTTAATAGATGGAGTAACAATATAATCACGAAAAAGGGTATTCTTTGAAAAGGAATAAAATGGCAATCTTTAAGCTTCCGTTTTTAAGGCCAAAAGAAGCTCAAGTTTGTAGTAACAAGGGGCAGGAGACAAGCATATAAAGATGGTGACAATAATACCAAACACAACAAAAGGAACTCTCTTGAATAGGTTACTGTTGTTTGGCCTTTTCCTTTAACTTTATGCATATTGGGACTCCAGTGTTAAGATATATAAATGTTTTTTTCACTTCCATTTTAATTATCTGGTGAAAGAGGACAAACTATTTTATTTTTTTATCATCAAGTCAGGCTTACAACTTTTATGTTTTTCAAAATATAATTTATATTTTTAAAAACTATATATAAAAATACAATAAGTTGAAATGAATTGTAATTTAAATTATTTAAATGAACAGTAGATAAAGAAGAATTGTTTTTACTCTACAAGTAGTGTTACTATCAAATACAGTGGGAACAAAAGATAATTAACAAGATAGTGTCGAAATTCTTTGCACAGTAAGGGGTCATTTGATTCATGACATAAAGAGATATCATATATGTAAAGCTTGTTTTTTGAATTTTTATTTTAAATATATAAAATTTATGGATAAAACAATTAAATGACTACAACGTTCTTCTTCTTAAGTCCTTTAAGAAGGATAAGGTAAATATTAAAAATAAAAGATCAAATTTATCTATTATAAACCAAACAAATATTATGATTTATAGGTATCAAATAAGCAGGTTAGACTGAGCGTTAATAAATGGACGGGTCCAAAGTTTCTTTTGGCTAAAATGGATTGAATTGAAATGGGATAAAATATAGGTCATAATCTAACACGTTCAATTCTTACTAAATTGTAATTATTGTATTTGTTTTGCTTATAAACTTTTAATAACTAATTATTTTTGCTTTATTATGGTTATTATAAACTTAAATATTCTTACAAAATTTCTTGTAAGAGAATTTGACTGCATATTAATTAAATTTTTAATGAAATATAATAAATTATTAGATTAAAATATATTGAGCTAACAAATGAGCCAGATATTATCAATTGCACGATTCGGCAAATTGTGATATATACATATAGCACGGTTTCTTTGCAAAACAAATGATCCCTTGTATATAATATGATCCATCGGGGGGAAAGAGAAGAAAGAGGAGAGTGTAATAAAAGAAAAGTCAGAGAGTTACGTTGTTTAATAGTTGTCCAGTATTCATATGAATGGATGGTTTATGGGGCGGAGCATTTCAGGGTTTCTGATAGAATAAAGTGGGAGGTTGAGGGAATTAACTTGCCTCGTGACATTGATGTGACCTTTCCTAATTATTCCATTTGTTACTCATTCCCATTCAATTCAACTTCCTAACCCCACATCCGTCGCTCCTTTTGTTTTCTAGTATAACTAATTCATCTTTATTATTTTCAAGACGCTACACTGCATTACGTATCAACAGAGATTTGGAATTAATTATTTTCTCTCTACATTTCAAGTGAATAGTCAAGTGTATTATTAAACTAGATAATCCGCTCACACAAGTAATCTAATTAACTTTATAAATTTATCTCAACAACTTCTACTAATACAATATTGTCAAAGTTCTACTTATCTTTAATAATATATTTGGATTATAACATTATTTCTTGATATAATTGGCTTGTTAATAGTGCTTGAACTCTCTACCTTGAATATTAAATTACTATAATAACTCCAACTTAAAAATCAATTTAATGTACTTTTTATATTTTTATTATATTTATTTAATTATATTATACTAGGTAATGGACCTGCGCTTTGCACGGTCTGAATAACCTTATTAAGCTTATGATGATCCGTTCGTATTAGCCAAACATAAAACAATGAAAAGTAGAATATTGTTAAAATTAAAGATGATCTTAAATTTTTTCAAATATTTATTTTTCATCAAAGATCATCATCGTAAAAGGAGGAGGGCGTGGGATTAAGCCTGTTTACCCTGTCCTATTGATTTTTTAAGAAAATAAAGTACATGAAGGCCATCAACCTTTACAATTTGACTATAAAGGTAGAAGACTATACTAAAACTATAAAGGTAGAAGACTATACTAAACAAAATTAGACTCGTGACTTAACCTCATTAATAACAAAATAGTCTTTTTCTGACTTTATTCTGAAGTTGGGAATACCCTACCTATCCAAACTAAAAATAGTCTTCAAAGAGACATGAAGGAAATTATCAATTTATCATCATAAAAAATAACTTAAGACCTTGTACTTTCTCTCAAATTTGCCCTAAAGTCATCATCCATATTATTATCGTCTGTGAAAGTAGACAAAATGAAAATTTATATTGTTAGAGAGGTAAAGATACTATGCTGCGAAAAATTTTCAATTGTCAACAATGATACATAAATAAAACCACCAAAGCTAAAAGAAGGAATCATTTCTTGTAATGAATAGGAAGGATGGGGTGATAAATTGTGTAAAAGAATGGAGGAATTATGCAAAAGAGGAATTATGCAAAAGTTACATAAGTTACAACGCTTAATGAGGTAAATAATGAGTGAAATAATTTATTAATGATAAAAAAAATTCAAAAAAACAAAATGATAACCATCACCATGTTCTTATGCCTTAATGTAAAAAAAAAAGTAATTAGACACATAATGCTACAAATGAAAATGCAACGCATGGAACTGTAGTATGCACTTTAATATAATATAAGTATTAATTAATAATAAATATTAATGCTTACAAACCTAACAAATAGCATAAAAATATAGTGACGAAATTAAGCAGCATAAAAATATATGGAGCAGATAATACATATTTGATCTTCCTGTAATAAAATTATAATGCCAAAGCCTAATTTCACTCTCAAGACAAATACTGTAAAGTCAAATAGAAAATAAAAGGAAGATAAAAAAATATTTACCAGTACTCTAGTTAAAAAATGGAGGGAAAAGTCACACCAGAATTCGCATGCTTGGAAAAATGAAAAAAGTCAATATAGATACATAAAATTTAATCAAAACATGAAGAAATTATACCTTCAGATATTTCTCAAGGATAATAAGCTTCTTTTATTGTATTCTCAACTTTTCCCTACAAATGCTCTTAACGAAAAAAGTTATGAGTAGTTTGTTAAGCAAAGATATACAAATTTTTAAAAAGGCAAACAATGTTCTTGTTGTCATTATCAATGCATTGGACATTGGATTTAAAACTTAGAACACATTGAAGTTTGTCAAATCTCACGAAATGGACAACAAAATGATTACTCCCTCTATTTCAAAATAATTAAATTGTTAACACACATCTTAAGAAAAAAGACATAAATTAGTCATGTTTTGATCTTTTTGCTCTTTTCAAACTCCAAAACAACAGTAATGATCAGAAATTATTAAGTCAACAAAAAATTAATTAACGAAGGGTAAAATTGAAAAAAATAAATTCCTTCATCTATTTTGAATAGTGAACAATTCAATTATTTTAAACACTAAAAATGCTCCAACAATATTATTTTAGAATTAAGGAAATAAAAGATAGTACAAAATTTACTGCTACGAAATTGAAACAATGATAATTCTGTATATCACCCTAAATTCTGAAATGCAGCAAATCCAAGTGATAATAGGGACAAAACCTTTCAGTAGATATGATTAGAACAGGGGCAATTAATTGAAAATCCCCACTAACCAACCTACAAAATTCTTAAAAATATGATTTTTTATAATAGTGAAAATAATTTCATAGCCCAATTTCTACAAAAACTGGGAGAAATGAAGACATACAAGAAGGTGTAAGTGATTGTAGTCTGTGTGGAAACAAAACGTACACTTTGCACATGTTCTTATCTGTTTGTTGGATGAAGTTTCAAGTTGCAATTTATTTGTGTAGCACCGTGTCATTATTCCGGTGACTACTTTTATTAAGTGTGATAAGTTTTTTTTTTATCTTTGGAGCGTCATTGCCTTCAGTGTGACTGATTGGAGCGTCACTGCCTCAGTGTGACAGATTGGAGCGTCACTGCCTCAGTGTGACAGATTGGAGAGTGGCCTTAAGTGTGACTGATTGGAGCGTCACTGCCTTAGTGTGACAGATTGGAGCATCACTGCCTCAGTGTGATAGATTGGAGCATCACTGCCTCAGTGTGATAGATTAGAGCGTCATACATATCAATTGGTTATAGGGTATCAGCAAGCATCCGGCGACGAAAATTACACCAGCGCTGTAGTGTTTTGTCACCAGTTCGGCGACCAGAACCAGTCAGACGATCGTCGACCAGACCAGAACGTGAAGCAGTCCCGTAGACTGCTGAACGACGAACTAGTCCGGCGACCAGACTCAGTCCGGCGACCAGAACCAGTCCGACGATAATTATGTGGCGTAGGCGAGAGCAATCACGCTATCCTTAAAGGCAAGAAGAAAATTCTTGTTTGTTGACGCTGTCCTTGGCAAGTTGGGCATTTGTAATCCGCATGCTCTAACTTGAGGGGGGTGTTAAGACTAATATTTTTGGTACAAATATTTTCTTATTAACTTCTTTCCTTTACCTAGAGGTTTTGGTACAAATATTTCCTTATTAACTTCTTTCCTTTACCTAGAGGTTATATTAGAATAGGAATATTCTCCTATTAATTTCTTTCCTTTTAGTATTGATTTCCTTATTAATTTCTTTCCTTATATGTGTAAAACTCTATATATGGATGGTTCGTACAGACCATCAATAACAATTCAATAATATATTTTTTCTAATATTTCTGACAAATTGTATGGCTTTTGAGAAGGTTTAATATCACCCTAAATTTTGAAATGATGCTTTTATTTTGGAATAGATGCCAAGCGCTTAAAAAAACTTAGATGGAAAGTAGCATATCTATGGTGTTTGGAGGATTTAACCACGCTGCAAAGAAGATCAGGAAGAGTGTTAGAATTGTGATGGTTGAATTTCAATGTATAAAAAGGTGAGATATGAAATAGTAATTTGGTCACATATTTTGGTGAAGTGCCGTTTAAGCAGATTTCATACCTATTGGAGTAGGAGTCTAATTTCATACCTGTTGGAGTAGGAGTCTAATTTATGTAAAATAATTTTTTTTTAAAAGCAATGCTGTGTTGTGATTGCGCCACATCACCGGCTCTAACAATCCTCTTATATATATATATATATATTTATATTGACATTGAAAGAAGATAATTTTCACATTGAAGTATTGTGACTTTTTTGAAAGGTTGTGACTTTTTTTAAGGGTTATAACTTTTTCGAAAAGTTTGTGGCTTTTTTGAAGGGTTGTGACTTTTGCAAAAAACTATTACTTTTAGGGTTATGACTTTCCCAATGCATTGTGACTTTTTTGAAGGTTTGTAACTTTTTCGAAGGGTTGTGACTTTTCTAAAGAGATTACTATAATATCCCAATATAAAAATCAATTTAATATAGTTTAAAAGTGGATAGTTTTCTACATCGAAGGATTGTAACTTTTTTGTAGAGTTATGGATTGTGACTTTTTCGAAAGGTTTTGACTTTTTCAAGGAGTTGTGACTTTAATATTTTGAAAATTTATGAATTTTTCAAAGAGTTATGACGTTTTCGAAGGGTTATGACTTTTTCAAAATTAAGGTTGTGACATTTTTGAAGAATTTTGACTTTTTCGAAAGGATTTTTAAAAGGTTGTGACTTTTTCGAAAAGTTGTGATTTTTTAAGGGTTATGACTTTTTCATAGGGTTGTGGGTTTTTGAAGGGTTGTGATTTTTGCAAAGGGTTGTTACTTTTTTGAATGATTATGATTTTTTCGAATAGTTGGGATAGACTAAAGTATTGTTTAATTAGAAACGATGTCTTTTGAGTTTTGTTAACGTCTATTGGGTTATTGAATTGGTTTTTAAAATATTTAAATTATTTAAGAAAAACAAATAAGAATTATGTGAGAGTGCCAAGTAGGCGATTCTAACATTGTCTTTTATATATATGATATGATATATGATAAGATATATGATTTTTCTTCCAATGCAATTTTGGCAAACTCCATTTAATTAAATACTATGAACTATGTTGACTTATGATAATTTTCATGTATGTTTTAAATATGTAAAATTAATTTCAAGAAAATTTTAAAAATCTATGCTTAATTTTACTCTGTGTATGTGTCAAAGGAAGCAAGGGCTATTTTCATCAGCATAATAACTCAACTTTAGAGGTCGGTGTCGAATCCCACAGGGAATAATGTGCCGGCAATTATGTAGAGCAAGGACCTATAGCTACTAGATTTTGACTCGATAAGTGAATACCAAGCAAGAATTCTAACTAAATGATAGGAAAGCTAAGCTAACAACTACTCCAAAGAAATAGTTGGGTAAGGATTGATCAAGCAAGGAAGCAAGGGTAGGGGATATAGGAATTAATCAAAACTCAACCAATCCATCACACTTGACATAAAATTAACTCAATGGGTAGACTAGGTTGCTTGTAATCACCCCTCGGCTAGGATGAATGTGATGTTTCGCAAGAGCCAACTATGGCCTCTTATGCGAGCCACTCAAAGACACGCTTGGCTTGAGCACCTTAAAGCAAAATTCCCAAGACCTTAGCCGTTGAGTACCTTTTGAGGCTCTCAACACATAAACCCATGACTATCATGCAACCCTCCGCTTCAACTACACTCGCTAAAGTAATAATTGAAGATCTAACCTAGATTCAAGTTTGCGATCTCAAATTTACAGTTATAGATGAAGATATGCATGAACCCATAAACCAATTCAAACAATCAAAGCAATTTGGGAGAAACCCACTTGATTTTGTAAGTAAATCATCAACTAAACATGAAAGCAAGAGAAATAATCAAGATCCATATACAAATTAACATCCAAGCTCAATTAAATTTATAAATTAAGCATTCAAGAACAAGGAAAGAAAGAGCGAGTGAAAGATAAATACAAGTGTAGCCCACACTTTTCAATCCACTCAAGAATTTGTAGAAAAGTTGCTCTAAATCCTCACCTTAAACTAAAATCTACACTGAGGTGTATTTTTCTTCTTCAAGAATGTGTAAATATATTTAATCTTCGTCTCCCAATATGAAGAATGAGGACTAGGAGTGTGTGTATATAAGAATTAGGGTTGAATTGGTGCATTTACAAATCTGCCCTGACGTCGATCGTCAAATTGCTCTGCATTCGCGAATCTTTGACCACTTTCAGAGGTCAGCTGTCTTTAACCCTTTTGCGTTTACACTTAAGTGTTCCATGATCACGGACAATGATCGCCTTTTGCTTTGCCTATGCGCCAGTGCTGAGCACGTTGGCATCCTTTCCAGATCCATTGCTTTACGTTCGTGCCCTGAAGACCGCATTTGCGGAGAGTAATGTTGCTAGGTACCATTTTGCACAGTTTCAGCTACTTTTGGCTTCAATGCAGCTCCAACTTTAATTCTTCTCAGCAAAGCCAAATCTCAACCATATGTACCTATAACATACACCATTCAAAGCATAATTAGCTCTAAGTTATGAATTTAACAACACAAAATCATAAGAAAAGAGTAAGAAATGAGCGCAAGTTATGCACTCATCAACACCCCTAACTTAAGACTTTGCTTGTCTTCAAGCAAAACAAAACCAAACTCAAGAGGCAAGTAATTTAAGCACACAATCTCAACTCACTTTTAAAAAAATTGAATCATGATCATGAAAATGGTTGGTACTAACAATTAGAACAAGTATGTTGATGCCTATCAAGTAACTCCCTCACTTTTCAAAAGCATATTTTTCAAGTCAAAGCAAACTTCTAAGGATGACCAAGTGACAACACAAATTCTCAAGGAGTGACTCAAAATCCTCGTCAACTAACAAGTTCCACTTGACTTAAACTTAGAAAATCATCAATATCAACTATCCATGACAATTTGTATTTCCTCACAAAAACAAAGTCACCAAAACACTCACAAGTATATAAAATGAAAAAGGGACAAAGACTCAAGCACTCACACTCAAAAAAGAATATCGTATGCACACGAATATCACACCATAGGCTTGCCTTTATTTTAAATCAACATTGGCTAAACTTCCTTTGGTTGGAAATCTCAAACGGTTTGTACACAAATATCACACAATAGGCTTGCCTGTATTTTCAATTAACATTGGCTCAATTTCATTTGGTTGGAAATCTCAAAGGGCTTTTAGGCTTGTAATGTAGGCTTAGGGGTAAGGTAGGATACAATTTGGACAATAGTGACTAACCTTACTTAAGTCCCACATACAACATTCATTTTTTTCCCCAACTTTTCCACTTTTCTTTTCTGCATTTCACACCAATGTGTATTTACCCTTTTTTTCACTTAGGAGCCCCACTTGCAACCATTTTGAACATTTTTGGAGGGTTCTTTTCATTCAAGTACTTTTTCTTCATTTATATTCATTTTAAAAGCACTCTTTTTCTTTTCTTTTCATTCCTCCAATCATCTTTTCTTTTTCTTTTTCTCTTAACAAGCCCCCAAATGGTAGGCACCCTTACTTTTTCTCTTACATCACCCCCAACATAGGCTTAAAGCCTCAATATTCACAAACATGCAAAACTCAAGGAGGGACAAGGGCTCAAAAGAGGGATATCTTTTCAAAAAGGTTCAAAACTTGTAATTAAGGTTGCCAATAGAAAGGATTAGGTTCAAAAGGGACAATAGGGATAAAATGTTACGGCCCAAACTAGGGGCTATATGTGGCACGATGTATGGGGACCCCGAAGGAATACCAAACAAGCCTCTTAAAATATCATTACACATCCTTGGTCATGAAAGCAATTACACAATAATAAAAGAGTAGAAATAAGGGCATAGGGACTAAGGGGAAACCTTCATTTCATAAAAGCATCAAGAGAGTCAAGTTTATAGCATTATTACATACTTGTCCAACAACACCTCTAAACATAGAACTTAGCGGGGGCCAACACAAGTAACCGGGCTCACCCTCATTGTAATGGCAATAGGTAATCAAAATATATAAGATATAATCTAAACATAAGCATAAGCAAAAATAGATATTGTCCGCGGACATGAGAACTCACCAAAAGCTATCTTGAACAATCCGTCTATCCACATAGAGGAGAATCAATAGAGGCTCCGGTTCCTACATGGTGATATCATATTGGCATTGAGGATGCGTTAGTACGTCTGAATGTACTAGGTATGGAGGATAGAATGTAACAAGAGATAGACACATAATTGAAATGCATAATTAGATAACAACTAAGCATATAACAATATGGCATGTATGCATGATATTTGATGTAAAATATGCTTGAAAATATTCATACTTGCATAACTATTTAACACAATAATGTGATACGATTAGATCATCCAAATACCTTATACTAGAGGGTGAGGGAAAGAGCAGAGGTCATAACCCCTTCTAGTAGGTAATGGGTAGTACATGAGGGTAAAAAGTAGCAAGTTCATAACCCCTACATGTAAACATGAGATAGTGAATAACACATGAGGGTGGAAGATAGCATAGGTCATAACCCCTACATGTGAGCATGAGATGATACATAATATTGAATCACATATGAGGGTGAGGCATACCGCATAGTTTATAACCCCTTCATATGAGTACCTTGCATAATCTCAAATCATACATAAGGGTAAGGAGTACAACATAGTTCATAACCCCTTCATGTAGATATGAGTAAGTGAGTAACATTGATTAGTATATAAGGGTAAGGTGTATAACATAGTTCATAACCCCTTCATGTAGATATGAGTAAGTGAGTAACATTGATTAGTATATAAGGGTAAGGTGTATAACATAGTTCATAACCCCGACATGTAGAAATTGGTCTTGTACTAGAGGGTAAAACATATAACATAGTTCATAACTCCTTATAGTAGGCTTCACAATTCATAAGAGCATAAACCTTAGCATAAGGACTCAATAACTCATAAACAATTCCCAAGAACATAACAACATGAGAGCCCAATAATTGGAAAGAAAGCCACATACCTTGACTTTGGAGGTTTTCTTGAAGAAGATTTGAAATGGAGACTTGAAGCTTGAATAAATCCTTAGATCCGGAAAGATGTTGGAACACTTGAATCTTGAGGAGGACTTAGGGCTTGACTTGGTTTCCTTGAATTCCAACAAGACTTCTTGAAAACCTTTAGAATGGATGGAGAATTTGATGAAGATTAGAGAGGAATTTGAGAGGATTTTGGTTGGTTTTTAGGGCACAAAACGGATTGACAATGAGGGATTTTTGTGTATATAGGTATAGGGTTATTATCCATTGCCCTAGAGTAAAAGAACACTTTTTAGAAATTTTTGAACTAGTCCGCATCTGGTCCGCCATGCAGACAAATATTTTTTTTACGAAGTTTCACCAAAAATTATTTTTCTTGGCACTGACATAGTATTCCTTGTAGGTACTTGTTTGCCCACCTAATTTTGCCCTCTGAATAAGAATATGAAGTCAAATTTATGAAATTCTGCATGGATTTTGAGATATTGAAAAAATGCATTATAAGGTCTTTTCGAGCTACGTGGAGGGGTGTTTAAATATTCCCAATTTGAGATATAAGGGAATTATGATTATGGGGGCATTTCTAGGCAAGTGTGGGGCGTTTCAATATCTCCCCCTTGGGAACATTCATCTCCAACTGATGAAGAAATGTACATAAGAAGAGTAATCATGAAGAATTTAGCCCCAACAAGAATGCAATAATGCACTTAAATACTATTTTCAAAAATCTCACTTAAGTGTTAAAATCACCATGAACTTGTCAATATAAACATGAATGTATGCAAACGACATAAGGGCTGAGACTTAAGACTTGGAATCATAAAAGAAAGGACTTAACGTGTCATCATAAGCTTGAATAGAATGAAAGAGGTACGAAATATTGCTCCTCCATACCCGCTCCGGCTCCCCGAGAGACACTTTCGAATGACAATTCCTCCAAAGGGCTTTAACGAACACCACATCCTTATTAATCAACCTTTCCATCCTTCCATCCAATACCTCCACTGGGACCTTCTCCTAAGCCAACTTATCATCCTCAACACAAACCACCTCAAAGAGTCATATAACACTTGAATCACCAATACATCCCCTTAACCTAGAAACACGAAGGACTGGATGAACCATATCCACATCCTTAGGCAATTCCCATTCATATGCAACCTCATCAATCCTACTCAATACTCCATAAGGACCTACAAACCTTCACCAAATTGCCAACCTTAAACACACATAGTCCACTAGGTACCATAATCCACCATCTCTCCCTTGGGAGACAACCTCCACTCCACCATCCTTTCACTCAAAACTTCCAACTCTAATAAGGCAGAAACAAGGCTTTGCTTAAACTAGACCTCTTCAACCCAAGAAGATTCAGAACCATCAAGAATACTACACTACCACTCTCAACTTCCTCCAACCTAACTCCTAATCTAGCCAACCGATGGACCTCTCTAGTTACCTCTTTGCCACCATCATCAACATACGCTAGGCTATCCATAGGCACCCTACTTAGTGCTTCGACCATAACATTAGCCTTACCAGGTAATAATGCACACTCATATCATAATCCTTTAGTAGTTCTAACCACCTTCTTGTTATCCTCAATTCACACCTATCATATTTAGCAAACTACATCTCATTCCCCAAGACTTGCAACACTACCTTAAATGATTCACAGGCTCTAAATAAATCAATGTTCCACCACTAGAGGTCATTACAAACATGCCAAGGTAAGGTTTTAAGACCCTATTCATGAGACCCATAAATATAACTGGTGCACAACTCAACCAAACAACCCTACCAATACTCAAAATGCACACTCCTAGTCCGAAAGGACACTTAGCGATATTACCTACCCTCATCCTTTCCTGGGGGACAAAACCCGAACCACAATCAATCTTAGAGAAGTGACTAGCCTATTGTAGTTGCCAAATAGATCATTCATTCTTACTTATCATATTACAACCTTACGGATCCTACACCCATTGGAAATATGAGATGCATGTAGCCAAGCCGCCCCAAGACCTCCAACTCATCAAACTAAATTCAACCAAAATCACAAGATAAGAGTTTATGCAATAAGAACATGGAGTAACCTTTATAAACCTTTCTAGCACCAAAAACAACTCAATAAACAAGATAACTTAGGTTCAACACCCCTAATTTTCATAAGACGATACATGTAACCCATAGAGATCAATTTTTCCTTAAGAGAAGAAATGGACTTACCCCTTCACTATCACTCCAAGGCGGCTTAATAGAGAATTGGAATTTGACCCTATGGTTCTACAACCAATGGAGATGCAATATGCATGTAACCGATCCATCCTAATAATGACATCAAAAGCCACCACCTCTAATCCAGCAAAATCATAAGTCAAGACCTAAACGCAAGATGACCATGGAACAATACTTACGAACCTTATAACAATAATAGCCTCAACAAAGGGATAGACACCAAAACATTCTCATAGCAACTCAGGACACACACAAGAAGCCCACTAGCAACCAAAAAGAACAAAGAAAGAAATAGAGACACACCAAACCCATCAATACATACATATCCAAGTCAAAGGAAACCTCAACTTATCAGTAGCAACATCGACCATCTTATCACCACCTATTTGGCCCACATTGGCACCTTGGCTTATAGGACTATTATCTCCACCTTTGGGTTGAGCATGAGGACAACCACTAACTTTGTGCCCAAATCCATCACAAATAAAGTAAGCATTAGACTTCTCCAAACATAGGCCACCATGGCCCTTCCCATACTTTTGGCACTTGGGATTAGTCATCCCACTATTGATGTCTTCATATTGAACCCTTCTTCTCCCCCTCTGGGGTTACCGGGCAATCCTTTCTCTTATTTCCCTCTACAGCACAACAAAAACAAGCATTGGTGCCTGATTTTACGTGTATTTATATGCCTAATTAGCAAATAATGCCCATAAATAGAGACAAGTCAAAGGGAAAATTCATAGAGTCTAGGTGTTTTAGTGTATTTTTCTCTTATTTTGCTAACACAGGGTTGAGTGCACTGGTTGGTTGTACTTTTGTAGGATTTTGCATTACTTGGGAAATTTAGAGTCAAATCCGGAATTGAGGGAAGAACACAACCTGGAATTCAGAAGATAAAAGTCACTCAAAGCAGCCAACAGACCAAAACTCTACATGGAAGACTTGGAACAAGGTTGTGAAGGCTGAAAAATAAAGAAAAAGGTGCAAAGCTGAAAAGTGTGCAGGGTCTGCATCGCGGACCTGTGCAAAGATTGTGTAAAACTGCCTAGTCAGCAAATTAAGAGAAAAGTCAGAAAGACAAGGGGTCCGCATCATGGACTTGAGGACCCAAGGCAGAAAACTTAAATTATGAGATTTTTAATATCGCTCTATCATAGACTTTAGGTTTACATTTTATTTTTACATAAGAACTTTAGTAGGGATGACAGAGAATTCTTTTTCACAGTATTTTGGTTAGTTTAATCTTTATCCTTTGGTTCTTGATGTTTTCCAATTCATTCATGATGTATTTCACGTTCATGAGTGGCTAAGTCTCCATATTCTATGGTTGTAGCTATAGATAATGTGTAGTTCTTAACTTTGAATATCTATGAATGGTTTCTTTAGATTATTCCTATGCTATTTTTACCTATGCTTCATAGCCTGATCAACTAGGGAGTAAATTAGTTGTTTACTCTAGATTCGAGAGATATTGGAGTGGATAGAACACAATAGTATAGGGAGCTTGCTCAATACCAGGAAACTAGGTTGAGTCGTGTAAGGAAGACCAGTGATAACTACCCTTACACCTCGCTTGGTTCATATATGGGAAGAGAGCTTTAATGCATTTTTATTGATCTGTCTATCCCTGCTCAAAGATGTAATTAGGTAGTTAATAACAGTAGGCCGGCAGAGGCGTGCAACCCTGTTCAGGTAAATTAAACCCCATAAATCCCTAATCAGAAAACCAAACATAGATAGACATTGATAAGACTAGACAGAGTCATAAATGCAATAACCTTGGAATTACCTGTCAATTGATTTCTTGTCGTAAAAGTCAGATTAGTCTATTAGAAATTTGTTCTTTAAAATTTATTTTACTCAAATCCAAAACTTTTTTTTACTAAAAGCACTATAAATGTAATAACTAAGATTAGTGACCCATTCAATTCAAATCCTTTGGGTTCGACAACCTTGCTCTTTAATTAGGGACATTATATTACTTGTGAAACCACATACACTTGCATGTGCTAGGGAGCAACAAACTTTTGGCGCTGTTCCCGGGGATTTGTAATAAATTTGTTGATTATCAAAATTGTCTTATTTTGTGGTGTTCACTACATTTGATCTTAGCGGTATTTTTGTGCAGGTGATTAATAATTAAGCTGGAAGATCAGGACTCTTGTTTTTTTAATCCAAGAGGAGAGCAGGGGTTTTGTTTGAAACACCGCCAATTGATCTCGTAGAGCAAGAGGAACAAGAAGATAACAAGGTAGAGGTTGACCCTGTTGTTGAGAACATGGCAAACAACAACCAACCTATACCATGAGCACCTGCTGCTGATGCACCACCAACTCCGAGGCTTGTGAGGGATGTAACAATCTCGAGAACCACCAATGTTATGAGTTATTTTGTCAAGACTGAGCCTGGTGGCCGATGGGAGCTCAAGTAGAATATGGTTCAACTATTACACTCTACTGGATAGTTCACTGAGCTTTCTCATGAAGATCCACAAGTTCATCTTCATAATTTCCTTGAGATTGCTAATATTTTCATTCCTATGAGGGTGAACCGTGACTATGTGAGGATGAATTTGTTCCCCTTTTCACTATTGGGGGAATCCTGGAGGTGGTTACAAATTGAGCCACCAAACTCCATAGAATCCTGGGATGTTCTAGTTCATAAGTTTCTCACTCGATTCTTCTCCTCAGATAAGATAGCTAAACTTAGAAGTGAGATCCTGAGTTTCAAGTAGAGGGCTAGGGAGAATCTATATCAAGCGTGGGACAAGTTCAAAACTCTATTGATCAATTGCCTACACTATTACCAGGCTAACGAGGTATTGGTCCATACCTTCATTGAAGGATTGGAACCCCATACCAAGATTCTTCTTGATTTAGCTGCAAGGGGTCAAGCATTGGAGAAGACATATGATAAGTTGTATGCTCTTCTCAACAGAATTTCTCAGGGTAATCCAGAATGGAATGGAGGATCCAACCGACTAATAGTCCAGAAAGAGGCCGAGGTATTAGAAATTAATGCAATAACAAGCCTGCAGGCTTAAATGGCGGCTATCCAAAACATGATGACCACAAAATTTAACAATTTTGCGTTAAGTCTATAACAGCAAGCACCAGTAGCAATGGGTCAGCAATAAGCCCTAGTTGATATGGTACAACAACAACAATCAAGTTGGTGTGATGTTTGTAGGAAAAGAGACCATATAGCTGAATCATACGGAGCTAATCCAGAGGCAGTAAACTTTGTGGGAAATGCTAATAGACGGGGCTATCAAGGATTCGAGAACACATACAACCTGAATTGGAGGAACCACATAAACTTCTCATGGGGTGGCAAATCAATAGAATCATGGGCCACCTAAGCAAATACCACAAGGTGGAAATGCATATCGGAATTAGCC
>DF361053.1:32326-44114 GCA_000787875.1 Solanum virginianum | reverse complement strand
GATCTATGCTCTCGACAGGCACTATCAACCGCGGATCTCCTAAACATTTCTTAAGCATAGAAACATGGAAAATCGGGTGGATAGCCGCTAATTCATAAAGTAGCTCTAACTCGTACGCAACTTTGCCCACTCTCTTTATGACTCACTCAATTTAAAGTTCATGCTCATTCAATGTTGCTTGGGAGTTTCTCTTAACCGACATACTTCCCACTACCTATAATTAGGTGATGGACAAAAAATATGGCATCATTGCCTCGCCCATCCTGAAATTTCCACGGAAAAGGATGCATCAACTCTACCTCATTGATCAATAATGACTGTCCATTTGTGGGAAAAGAGCGCCAGAACGAGTAACACGACTATCCTACCTGGCAACATAGTTCTAGGGTGCTCCTCAATCACCCAACTCGGTGCTTAATCAACTTGATCCTCAATGCTCAATCAATCAACTCAAATCTCAACCTCATTTGGGTTATCTCATCTCAACTCATCTCAAGTACCCATCATCTCATTTCATCAATGCAAGCAATCAGCTCAACTCAAACACAACAATCATGCAGTGCAATCCATCAAACTCGACTCAGCTCAAATGGTCATTAGACTCACTCAATTTAACTCATTATGCGATGTAAGTGAGTTTTTCATGATAATATAAATGCTTACATCATGTTATAAAAGATATAAAAATAGGAGTAACTTACAAGAATAAAATTGCCGAAAGCGTCCAACTTGACTTGGAAATGACTCGAACCTTTCCTACTCGACTCGGGACTGATTTCCAACACTTTACGTGTCAAAATCAATAGAAACAACGAACAAAATATTGAAGGACAACGATTGGGGGATGTTGGATAGGCCAAAAAGTTGTGTAAAGGACGGCCATCCTTCAGTAATGATCGGCCCCACCACTAAAAAAAAATAAAATTTTACAGTGAGACTCTTTTCGTCAATCCAAGTAAACTTTTCTTCTGCAAAAATTTCAAATTCCTATCTGAACTCCTTGAAATAATTAATTTGTAAACTTTCCTTTCTTAAAAATCCCCTTTACAACTCTTTCAAATATGCTAACCAAGGTAGATGAACTCTTCCAACTATTCCAACCAAAGTAGACAAAAATTTGCGGTTGTTTCATTATCTCCCCCTTGGGATCATTCATCCTCGAATGAAGAGAACATAGGTTAAGACACGAATCTCTCATGAACTCTAACAATAAAAAATCCCTCGATGACTATTGAAATCAATCAAATAACAAATGCAGCAAATATACTAATCATATCACATTAACAAGTCGTACAAATCCTCACTCGAACCCTAGAACTCTATCATATTTAGGAAAGAAAACTTAATGAATAGGATTATAGAAGGAATAATTATCGTCAATTCTCTCGTTATTCGTAGACTGGAATAAGTAAGGGTATCTAGCCTCTATATTCTCTTCCGCCTCCCAAGTAGCTTCTTCTATGAACTGATTCCTCCACAATACCTTAAGAGATGCAATCTCCTTATTTCTCAATTTTTGATCCTGACGATCAAGAATTCGGAAAAAAATTCCTCATAACTCAGACTATTTTTCACCTCAATGCTCTCGACAGGCACTATCAACTGCGGGTCTCCTAAACATTTCTTAAGCATAGAAACATGGAAAATCGGGTGGATAGCTGCTAATTCATAAAGTAGCTCTAACTTGTACGCAACTTTGCCCACTCTCTTTATGACTCGGTAAGGGCCAATGTATCTTGTACTCAGCTTTCCGTTCTTTCCAAATCTCATCACTCCCTTCATGGGCGACACTTTCAAATATACCCAATCATTGATGTCAAACTCTAAGTCTCTTCTCCGGACATCTATATAAGATTTCTGTCGACTCTGTGCAGTTTTCAACCTCTCACGAATAGTCTTCACCTTTTCCACAGCTTGGTAGACCAAGTCTGGTCCGATCAACTCTGCTTTGTATACCTCAAACCATCCAATCAGTGAACTACACCTCCTCTCGTAGAGCGCCTCATATGAGGTCATCTAAATACTCGAATGAAAGTTGTTGTAGTTAGCAATTTCTATTAAAGGCAAATGGTCATCCCAATTACCCTTAAAACCAATAGTGCATGCTCTCAACATATCCTCTAACATATGAATGGTATGCTCCGCCTGGCTATCTGTCTGAGGGTAGAAGGTTGTACTTAGATTCATCTTAGTATCCAATCCCTTCTAGAAAGACCTCCAAAACTGAGAGGTGAATTCAGCTCCTCTGTTTGAGATGATGGACAACGGAACTCCATGTAAGCTCACAATCTCACGAATGCATAACTTGGCATATTCCTCTGCAGTGTTGGTTGTCTTGACTGCCAAGAAGTGAGCAGACTTAGTCATTTTGTCCACTATCACCCATATCGAGTCATGTTGCTTTCAAGACTTTGGTAAACCAGTAATGAAGTTCATATTGATCATTTCCCACTTCAATTTCAGAATTTCAATGTTCTGAGCCAATCCACTTGGTCTCTGATGCTTAACCTTGACCTGCTAACAATTGGGACACTTCGCAACAAATTCCGCAATATCCCTTATCATCCCATTCCACCAATAGATTTCTCTCAAGTCATGATACATCTTGGTGGAGCCACGATGAATGGAATACTTGGAGTTATGTATTTCCTCCATGATTCTTTGTAGAACATTGTCAACGTCAGGAACACACAATCTACCCTGATACCTCAATATTCCATCTCCCCCTTTGGCGAAATCCATAACCTTCTGCTTATGTACGTCATCTTTCAACTGCAATAGAACAGGATCTCGAACTTGTTTCTCCTTTACCTCCATCACTAAAGATGATACCGATCCCATTCAATATAAAAACTCCTTTGACTGACTTATGTAGTTGAACTCTCAATCGTGCCAGTCTGTGAACCTCTTTGGCTAACTCTCTTTTCTCCTCCTCCACATGGGCGGCGCTTCCCATGGACAACCTAAGAGCATTGGAAAAAACCCTTCCTGTCTGCATCAATACACATCTTAATCCTACTCTTAAAGCATCGCAGTAAATAACAAACCCATCAGTCCCATCAGGCAAGGTCAATACCGGTGCAGTAGTCAATGTCATCTTTAGCTCCTGGAAACCTTTCTCACACTCATCGAATCATTGAAACTTGACCTTTTTTTCTGAGTCAGTCTAGTCAATGGCATGAATATGAAAGAAAATCCTTCAACAAACCTTCGATTGTACCCAACCAACCCCAGAAAACTTCTTATCTCAGTCGTGAGGTTGGTCTTGGCCAATTCTTAACCCTTCAACAATTCTTATCTCAAACTTCTTATCTCAGTCCCAAGTTATATTTTTGTTAGGAGTTAATCCCTAAGAATAATATAGAATAATGAATTTTTTTAGAAGCATTAGGATTATTCTTTTCTACCTAGATAGATTCATGGAAGGATTTAAATATCTTATAAATTGAAAAAGAATAGTTGGCATGAAGTTAGAGAATTAATATAGCAGTCCAACAATGTCAATTAATGTCTCCTATGAATGACTTAGGAAAAAGAATTATACTCATAAATCATAATCAACTTTGTGGAAATTCTGAGCCGACTATATGTAGTGTTAATTGTAAAATAATTTCATCTCGGACAATTATATTCATGTTTGACTTATTTTGTTACACAAATATTTGAGATCACAAAAAATTATTAGCTACAGACTATTTACTGGAGAATTTTGTAGTCAATATTTTTGAGAGTTTTGAAATCATTCCCGAAGTATAACCCAAACTTAGATTACATTCATATGATCTAATTGTAAGCAAAAAAAATCCTTTAACTATCCCATATTTTGCAATAAATATCCTTCTATTAATTTTTGTTAAAAAACTAACAGCTAAAATAAACACATATGCCAAACATGTGACTTCCACCAAAAGGAGAACTTTTGGATTAAAATCATCCCTTCCCAGAACCATGCTCAATACAATCACGAATCAATTGAACTGTGCCACTAATAAATTCATATGATCCTCGGCACATATAATGAAATAAGTTTTTGAGCATTTGATTCCTGTCGATATAACACATTTTACAATTATGAAAAGACAACTTCCTAGAGAAATTAAATTAGAATAGAATTTTCAGTCGGTCGCTCTAAAAAACTTATATATGATGAGTAACCTCTGCTTTAGATTGCCAAAATTCTAGGTTCCTTTGGATGCAGTGCAAACTTAAAAATAAATGTTCAATGATGTTTTCCAAGATATCAAAACTTCTAGATGCCTCAGATAAACACATAAATAATAAAGACGGCTTCCAAAGAGAGTTCGAGTAAAGGAGAGGTAAAAAGCATAGGAAGGGGAAGGCAAGTCTTTCGACTGAGAAAATTTGAGTTGGAAGTAGCAGAAAAGAGGTCGTACATTCAGCTTCCGAGGTAATCGGAGTAGAATGACAGCAGAGAGTTCATGTTGTCTGCGTCGTTGCTCTCCAAAGGACAATCTATTCATAAGCTTACATTGGTATGAAGCAAAGTAATGAGAGAAACTATGAATTTGAATATGGACTTGTAAGGATGAAGACATCAATCTGACAGAATATGGAGATTTCCTCACATGCTTGACACATTTGGAGGAATAATTTTAGCTATTAATTTTTTTAAACAAAAGGATGTTTATTGCAAAGTTTGGAATAGTTAAAAGGATGTTTTTTAATTCACAATTATATATAGCATAATGATATAATCTAAATTATAGCAAAGATTAAAAAATAAAACTATCACTTTAAAATAATGTTGATGCTAAACTTCATCCAATCAAATTCTATTCAACAATTTATGAAACTATGATAAATATGCTAATAATTGATGGCCATTACATCGACTAAGCTTAAAAAAACATAGATACCATACATTTAGTTTATAACTTATATATTTACTAGACGGCCATGCCCGTGCGATGCACGGGCCCAACAGGATATGTTGATTATCAAAAGTGGGAACATTTTGAATTAAAATTGTTTTTTGTACTGTTCGCGACGATGATTTTGCCACAATGCTGTTGTGCTTTGTCTCCTAAAAAAGTGAGCTGTAATAGTCTCAAATTTGAGTAAAGATGCAGTGATATACAACAGGAGTGAAAGTTTCTAAGCTAACATATGTTTGTGTGAGTAGTTATATTGTGCTAACATTTGCTAGAGGTAACCTAAAGTTGGCTAATGATTTGCCTCTGCATTACAAAGTTACATGTTAATAAAGTAACACCTAAACCTACACAATATGATCAATGAATGAAATTATGGACCTCTATTCAAATCAAAATTTACCGTGTGTACATGACATACAGGGTCACCAAAGAATTCTCATGCTATGTTGCTCGGACTCATCAAAAACATCACCATGTGACCATGTGGTCATACTATATGAAAAGGTTTCTCGCATAGCTTCCTTCTTTCACAATGAAGAAACAGAGTTATGTTCTTAGTCTGAGACCCTGAGCTATGACAGTGTAATAGTAATGAGAGTACGTTAGGTAGACTTCATGGATGAATAAAGTTATTAGGAGTTTCGAGACTCTTACCAAGTACCAAGAGGAGCTACATGTGCATAGTAGTATTAGTGGGAAACAATTTGATAATTATAAGGGAGATTCGCAAAACAATCGAGTAAAAATACAAAATATGTAAAAATTTCGAGTAATCAATCAATCGAGCTATAAGACCCATTCGTTTACCACCATCTTGGCCTGTACAAAGGAGAAAATTGTACAAAGATATTCATCAGCACCTCAACAAAACAGCAAATATTTGAATTTCAAGATTCAAGAAGAACAAGAGGTTTCTCTCACCAAAACCTTTATACAGTACAAATAAAGCTAAAAGATGAATTTTTTTTTCAAATGCGGTTAATCCGAAGGCGATGAAATGAGTAATAATAACCAAAAAAATTAATTTCCAATGTCAAAAAGCATAATCAGTCAATTAAAATAGGGAAAATTTGGAATTTGTTACCTGGAAGAGGATTGTAGTAACCAAGTACTTCCAAGTGTTTGCCGTCTCTTGGAGATCTGCTATCTGCCGTCATTACTCTGTAAAAGAGTTTGTTTTTGCATCCAAACCTTGATAACCTTAATCTCACCACCATTTTCAACTCCAAGAGTGAATGAATTTAGGACTGTATATCCGGCGGCAATGAACTGTGATTGAGATTTGGCCATAGAAGGATCGACTTGTATCCGAAGAAGAGGAGTTGGTTTGTTGCTATAGCAGATATTGTTGCATCAATGCCTCATTGCAAAGCAAACTGAATTTGGTTCTCGTGACCATCTTTGGGAGCAAAGGACATTGTTTCTATACTTAACGGAAGAAGATAGGCAGAGAAACTGGCAACCCCGCAACCAACATCAAGCACTTGAAATATCCCTGCAGATCGTAAGTCGCCTTTCTCATTAATTGTAAAAAGAAAATTTAAACGACGTAATGATTAAAATATAATTATAGATATTATATCCATAAATGATATTAGTGAAATTTGAAAAGCTGGAAATAAAGCTACAACATAACTTCACCAAGAATTTTCTGCACTTCAATTCCTAAGTGAATGATGTGATCACCTTTTCGATATAGCTTTAGAGATGGTAATGGAGCGGCGGGGGATAAATATAGGCGGGTTTAGAATTACGAGGAGCAATATGTATTTAAAGTTATATTAGCTTACATAATAGACCATCATTCTAACTGAGCTGTTCAACCAAAGGAAATATTCCCTTACCACAGTAAAGACTAATCAGAGCTTTTGGATGTTTAAATGTCATACAGTTATTGATAATTACCTAAGCAATGTCTTAGACAGACAACCATTCCAGTAACCAACCATATTGAATATTGGTGCAACAGCCAACTCTTGTTGAGACTGCATCAAGAATGTCTGTAACATTGTAATGTTGCTCCAATTAAATTGCAATATGTACCATATTATGTTCAGGTAATACAGAACACAAGGTATATTAACATATCCGACAACACAAACTGCCACCATTAGTTTGGCAGAGGTCTAGAATTCACCTGATAAGAAATAACATAGAGAAGGAATGAAATTATACCATTATTTTTTTTATCAAACTGAAATCACTCAAGAGTATCCAATTTACAATCAATTCTTAACTATGATTATCCAATCAGTCAGCTTGTATATAAGAGAAATAATCACTAAGAAGCAAGAAATGAGAAAAACACAAACTTGAGGGTAAAGACACCGAACAAATCTTCTAATGCAGGTGAAAGTTAGCCTTTGATATATCTGAGATTATTTCTTGTTTGTAATCTCAAAAAGACGCAATGAACCTTTCAAAGGTTAAAATACTTACAATTTTCTCTGGAAAGAATCTCATATTCACCAATCAAGGCATACATATATATATAAAATAAAAAAAAAAAGGGTAAACAGATAGCTCTATTGTACTGAGAAATCCATAAACAGTTGATTAAGAAAGTGAAAGGAAACATTTGAAACTGCTTACACTCGATTCTAGGTTCTTTGAATAGATTTTCAAGAAGAACGAAAGACTGGAAACATCACTTAAGCATATGAAAAAGTAAAGTATGGTATATACTGCCTTCTGTCTCTTGAACTAAACAGTACTATATTTATATACTACATAAAGAGAAGCATCCATCAGGAACTGAATAGAATCACAGCTAAGAGTACAGTATTTCACTACCTTTACAACTACAAAACTCACAAGCTTAGATGAAGAATAATTCATCACAACCACCAAGTATAGGGTATTTTCTAAAAGGGGCAGTAATTAAACATATCTTAAACAAATTCAGTTGTCCTCATGAGGGCCCTCCAAAGCCTCAGAGATACTGACAGTGTGATACAGGCAGAGAAAGGGAAACTCATGTACAAAGTAAAACAA
Organism: Solanum virginianum; assembly: GCA_000787875.1. Lineage (NCBI taxonomy): Eukaryota > Viridiplantae > Streptophyta > Magnoliopsida > Solanales > Solanaceae > Solanum > Solanum virginianum. The sequence continues at coordinate 36,225 of DF361053.1, read as the reverse complement.
CCTGGTGTATTACTTCAAAACGGATAAATAAAGAGTGATAAATTGTAGTTGACTAAAGAAACAAATTAAATTGAAAGTTTAATCCCAACCAATTTGGCTTACCTCTTGCAGTGACAGGGGCGTTGCAGTTAATACCGAGTATAGCTCATAATAATCTATCTTGTGGGCCACACAAAGATTCTTTTATGAACCTCTTGCAATGACAGGGCATGATGATTATATGTGAATGATTTCCTCGTACACTATATTATATGTAGAATGATCGTTTGTATCTTCAACTGTAGGAGGACATATTAGTACTTTGACATTTTTTGAACTTTTTGCTCTGGATAAAGCAACATAAGGTTGCCCATGTGAAAAAACTGGTTCACGTAAATAAATTCCTACGAAATCTAGGGTTTGACCTTGAGCTTTATTTATTGTTATTGCAAAACATAGCCGAATTGGAAATTGTGTTCTTTTAAAAGCAATAGACAATTTTTCATCTGTTGTTCTAATAATGGTATTCTTGGAATAAATACATGTGTATTTTTGAAGTCACCGATGGCTATAGTAGCACCAATAATATGCTGGTTAAAATTATGACATATTAATAGTGTTCCATTACATAATCCCTCGAAAGGATTTAAGTTTCTCAACAATATAACTGGACAATCTTTTTTCAAAGTCAATTTGTAGGGGGGTAAATTAGCAGGATTTAATGTGTGTAAGAAGTCTTCAAATTAACATTGATCAGTTGGTTCTATAGTTTCACCAATTGCAGTATAAATTTTAGCATCGTTAGGAAGTTGATGTGTGAGCATATCATTAATTTCGTTAACAAAGTCATTTTTTGTAGTTAAAATAACCCGTGAAGTTATAGAAGATGGATGCAAGAAGAATGTATCTATATTACGATAAGTTTCTTTAAATAATTGATTTAAGGATTCTATTTCATTTGTATAAGGTGATAAAATTATGTAGAATTTCAATTTTGTTGCTATCGTTAGTTCTTTCTTGTCCATTTTCAATTGGCATTAAATATTTAAAAAAAGTAAGATCTTCTTTTGCTCGCATATTTTTAGATAAGCGTAACTTTTTCAGTTAATTCCAAATATCAGAGTATAACAAACTTTCACGTATAAAGTCTTCTCTTTTTCCATTGCGGACAACAGGTAGTGTTTGTCTAAAGTCTCCTCCAAAGACTACAACTTTTCCACCAAATAAACTTTGTTTATCTATTAAGTCCTTTAAAAGAGTATCTAAAGCTTGTATCATTTTACTTTTGGCCATTGAAACTTCATCCCAAACAATTAAGTTTGAATCTCGAATTAGAGATGTTAATGAACTTTGTTTACTAATATTGCAAGTAAAATTATTGTCAATATCAATTAGAATTTTGAAACATGAATGTGTTGTTCGGCCTCCAGGGAGGATTGAAGCGGCAACACCAGAACTTGCAATTGCTAAAGCTATGAGTCCTTTTGATCTTACATTTGCTAACAAAGCTCTATATAAAAATATTTTTCCAGTTCCTCCTGGACCATCAATGAAAAAAGCACCTGTTCTGTTTGAATATACCCTATGAAGGATTATATTAAATGTCCTTTTTTGGTCTGTATTTAATTTTGTTCCTAGTAGTTGATCTTCTTCACTTACTATTATATTTCTTTCAAATTGAATATCTTTTGCTTCTTTAGTTACTTTTATGGGTATAATATTTTTAGGGAGAAAATTGAATTCCTTTATATTACGTCCCATTGATTGTAAAATTTCGTTGATATGATTTATAACTGAATTTTGACAGATTGAGTTCTCATATAAGGATATTTTTTGGAAATCTTCAGACATTGCTTCTTCAAATATTTCCCATAACTCTTTGGATTAACAGGATTGCAATAAACTAATATTGTGGCAAATAAATGTCTTAAACTAAAAGGCATCTGATAGGCTATAGCTTCATACATACATTCTATTAAACTTTTATCGGAATGTAATAAACATCTTTTTTTTTGCAGCTTCTCTAAATGTATCGTAACATATTCCATTAATCACCATGTCTTGTTGTCCACTGAGTGAGACGGATTGATAGTCGAATGTAGGATATGCTGAATGTCTCTCTTGGTTAAATTCAATTTGATATTTCACCCAAGCAGTATCTTCTGTCTTTTTCAGGTACAACATGGTCAAACAGGGCATGTCTTCTCATTTCTAGTTAAGGAGCCTGTCTTCTCATTTTGGCTCAACCGAAACACAAAGGAAGAGCAAGGGGAAGAAATCGTGTTTGGTGGTGTTGATCCTAATCACTTTAAAGGAGAAGTCACTTATGCCCTGTCACACGGAAAGATTATATAATGTCTGTATGTTCATGTTTTATATAACTACTATCTTAATTTCAGTAATATGATTGACAGTTTGACATGGGCGATGTTCTGATCGGTGATAAAGCTACTGGTATGTTTTTGCTTCCATACCTGTTGAATTGGATTGCCAAATTATGGGCTATCACTAAATGTTAGTCTCTATCTGGATACAGAATCTGCACTTCTCGTAAAAAAAAGTATCAAATAATCACTACTCCTATATAAAATTAAATGGTTGCCTGGTTATTACTATGAATACTGTAAGAGCATTTTCTTGTAAAGGTTGCACAATTTGTGCACTCACACTAAAATACATCTTATATTATACTTCTACAATCAAATTGGGCAAACATAAAAGTGAGTAAAAAGAGATAAAAAAAAAAATAAGAATCAATTGATATAGGCATCTTACCAAACACCATTGAAGCATCTGTATGCAAATATTCTCATTTACAGCTCATTCAACGACATTTTATAATATTAGAGATAGAGAAGAATTATCAGCAACATTGAGACCTCAGCCAGATAACACGACCATCCATGAAATGCAAAAGTAATCATAAAAATTTGCATCATTTGAGGTCCATTCCTTACCTCATAATATGTGTCTCATGCAATGCTATCAAGGAGCTTCATTGCATCCCTCTCATGTTTTTCTCCTTGAACTGTAATTTTTCTTTTATGTGCATTCGGAGAACTTTTATTCATCTATAAAATATAAAGAGCAATTAAATTTTTAGAAACTCAACTTAAAAGTTTAGGTTAAAATGAAAGATAACGTAGAAAAATTTACTCGAGTTTATATTTTACTAATGCAGAGACTTAACAGAGAATAAATTAAAGAGTGAAAAAAGAAGTAGATCAGCAAGAAAGCGAGAGGAACTTAAAATTGAAGTTTACCAGAGAAAATCAATAATTATGAGTTCACATGACAAACCAATGAACGTAGCAAGTAAGAAGTTGACTGTTAGAACCTGTATTTTTGTGCATTGGAACCATTACGGAAATTTGGGACCAAAGTGATATTATTGGATAGTTTGGGACCAAAGAGACATTATTTGAAAGTTTGGGGTTAAAGTAGAATATTTCAAAGAGGTGTATGTGTATAAATTTATATATATATATATATATANNNGAGTGTGTGGTTAGGGGACCAAACTCTTATTATATATACATGTGAGTGTAAAACATTTCCCCTCTTCTTAACAAAATTTCCATACTTAGCAAATTTCAAGAACAAGAAGCAACCTTCAAGTGCTCTCGGGTTGCTACAGTAACCATACCAAAAATTCACGTTTTTCGATTCTACAATTATTTTGACGCTACAAGACTCACATATTGAGTCCCCTAAGTAGCGTGGGGGTGTTAATTGAGCAAGAAAATGCCTCTTTCTACGACTTTGGCGATTTGGGTCCATTTAAGGGGTTTAAGAGGTATGGTGATTTCTAGCCTTGTTTTATGTGTTGATTAAGATTGTATGTATGTTGTAGTATGCTAATTTGAACGAAAATCATGAGAGATGGCATGTTAAAGTGAGTTGTGAATATGGAGGTTAGG
>DF361053.1:0-30063 GCA_000787875.1 Solanum virginianum | reverse complement strand
ATATACTGCTCTCTGTACTTTTGTTTCAGTTATCCCTCAGTTTCATGTATTGGGAGGTAAGTATGTCAATGTTCTGGATATGCATTTACCGTTATACCTTGGCTTTGTTCGCTAGACACCTTATGTTCGGATTTGCTATTCGAACTGTATATACACCTCTTTACTATTTTGTATTTTTGTACATTCGAGGGTATGATGGGGGCCCTGTCCCGTCTTCTGATTCAGTTTGTGTAGTTAGAGGTCTGTGGACGCCTGTGCGTATGGGCTGGGACAGTTTGTATAACTATATATGTATGATATGTATGTTGGGCGGTTTAACCGCAGCGGTGACCTTGTCGGCCCGTATGAATATATTTATATATGTGCTGTTGGCTGGGACTTTTCTATATGCAGGGTTCGGATAGTCTATCAAATAGAGGAAATTCTGCCGAAATTTCTGTAAATAAGATAGTTATTAGAAATGGAATCTGGCTTAGTGTTTATGTTTGGGTGCCCAATCGGGCACTAGTCACGGCCCATGGGGTTGGGTCGTGACACTGACAAAGATGATTTAAAATTTTAGTGTCATATAAATTAAGACGATATATCAATGTTCAGAACTTGAGTCTGAATTTTGAACTTTACTCCACATTTATAATACAAACTACAGATTGAAAATTCAGCATAGTGAGATTTGATTGTCAGGATCTATTTGTTCCAAGATAATTGAATAATAGAAATTTTGTATCATGAAAAATCAAGAGATAACTCAGTATAGCGTGGAGCTGGAATTGAAGGTGATGAAAGGAAATGATAAAGTGGATAGTAGAATGCACATTGAAATAAAATTTTGTATTTTCAATTCAACCTTGTGAGAATTATTGAGAGGAAATGGTGTTCGACCTGTGGATATAAAGTGCCACACAGGATATTTCTTTGGGAAAAAGTACATACAAGTCTCAATATTCAGTAAAATAGGCGGAAAAAAAAGCATAAGAAAGCTACTGAAATAAACACACATGAATTCAGGGATTAAATTAAACATGTTGCATGTCCAAAAAAAATTCATATTTCAAATATAAATCTATTTATACCCCATAAATACAAATCTGTTTATACCCCACTCCTTAATAACATTCTTTAATTAGAAAGCTACAGTAATATTTATAGAAACAAAAAAAATTCACTACTAAAGAAAAGCTAGAAATCAAGTATCTATTTCTAAACAAACATAGGTAAATTGAAAATTTTGTTGGTATACATATAGAAAAGACATCAGAAATTTTAACAAATACCTAAATGGGATTAATATGACAAATGTTTCTGAAGTTTGCGCAAGAGACGTAGTCTCCATCTTCTTCAGCAGTTTTAATTTCTATTTATTTAGAATCTATTTCCTCCAAATCCACTTTAAATAAAGGAAAATGGAAAAGAGAAAATTTTACATCTATAATCTTTCTCCTGTATATTCTCCTAAAAGAACTCATTAAGTGCACCCAAAAACAAAAAAGATGAAAAGAAAAGGAATAAGAAAGAAAATTCAGAGTTCAAGTAGCGCAATCCAATTTTCTCCAAGACGAAACTGAAGTGATAAACTTATAACTAAAGTGGCATACCTTGGCTAAAATATTGCTCCATTCGAAATAGTTTTAGCCCTCTTGAGCAAAGATTACTGGGATATGAAAGAAGATAATGGAGAAACCAAAGTAGTCAAGCAATCCATAAGTAAATCAAACTAAATTAAAAACATGCAAGAATAAAATTCTCTTATAACGTACTCAAAAATCAGAAAACTCCTTACCACATCGGGGATTCAAGGTCTTGGTATTGAAGTTCAATTCATCATAAACAAATGAAAATTACCTAAACAAAATTGACTGGAAAAAAAAGGGTAAAAAGGAAAAAGAAGGATGATTGAATGTGGGGAAAAATGAGAGGAACTGATAAAAGAAGTAAAATTGTTGAAGAAAAAATTGGGGAAAGAGAAAAAGGCTTAAATATGTGATCAACTTTGAAAAGAGCTTATTTATGTTATTCCTTTTAAACTTTTCATTTATGATATTATTGTTTGAGAAAATGTTTATTTATGTCATTATTTTTAAATTTTATTTTGTAAAATTATTTAAATACTTTTAAATTAGAATTTTAGATCATATGTAATTTTTTAGTCATTCTTCTTCAAAAATGTCAAGGAGATCAATAACTTTCAAATTTTCAATTTCAAGAGTACCGTCCTCCAAGTTAAATATTAAAACTCAATATTTTTTTATCTTGGATTCAATCTAACTTAACAAGATCTACTTGAAATTTTTTTTCAAAGTTTTAAAACTTTAACCTTCTTTAATGGTAAAATATTCTCTTATTTTGGGACCGATTTCTCTTTTTTTTTTTGAAATATTTTTTTACCTAGTGTTGTAAAACTTTGAAGAAAAAATTCAAATGGGTCTTGGAATTCGAGCTCAAAAAATATTGAGTTTTGCTACCTAGCTCAGAGGAATGCTACTCTTGAAATTTGGGTTGATGCTATGAATATTTGAAGAAATTGAAAATTTTGGGAATTCTTTGGTGTTTTTGAAGAATGTCTAAGAAGACTACATTTGATCCAAAACTCTAATTTAAAAGTGTTTAAAGTTGTTTAAGTGGTTTTGCAAAATGAAGTTAAAAAATAATGGCATAGATGAGCCTTTTCTCAAACGATAATGGCATAAATGAGTCAATTTTTTAACGGATGGTATAAATAAATTTTTTCTCAAAGTTCGATGACATATTTTTTAAAAAAAAAGCTGCCACAAATTTCTCTGGATTGAGCCACGTATCCAACTTTATCTACACGTGTCAGTGTAAAAAAGCACACGTGATATCCACTAAAATAAGCCCAAATTTATATAGTACCATTTATAAAGCTTATTGCACAATCAATTGTTGTTGTATTAGTCCCATTGTTGTTGGCTTATAATAAAGATATGTGTGTATGTCTATATATATATATATATAGTCATTTTCTTAACCAAAAAATAATAGTCAATTAAATTATTCATGGAATAAACAAAATAGAAACAAATTTATAGTTCATATAATTAACTTAATATATTTTTTTAAAAAAAAATTCAGATATTCTTTTTTTTTCTCAATGTATGTCATATGAAGGAACTCGTCTTTGTAGTTGTTTTCCTTGAACAGTAGTTGAAAGAGCAAGTTCTTGACAAAAATAAATATGATATTTTAAAGGACAATAAGTGTTCCACGGGGATACACCACCACTTAAGATGATTTTAAATTTTTTAATGTCTTATTTTTCTACTTTATCCTTATTTTATTTTTTGTTTGCATCAAAAATTATTTTAAAGATATCAAATCAAAGTTAAAAAAGTCAAATCAAACCAAATTTATTTGATTTGATATTTAATACACATTTTTTTAAATTAAAAATTAAAAAATTAAATCAAAATTTAATAAAATCAAACGAAAGAACTGAACTGCACGCTTATAATATATTAAAAAGTGTCTAGAGGTCAAAGCGAGTTTGAGCTTAATTTCATGGGGTCACATGAGTAATAATTAACTGGAAGAAGGAAGAGTCAAGTCATAAGTAACCGACCCGTTAACTGCGATCTGGGTTAAACCTTCGTCTTCATAAATACAGACTTCCGCAAAGTGGAAAAGAGAGAGAGAAATGGGTGTAATCCAGGTAGTATTGCTGTGCTTCGTTGTTGGAGTCTTGGGGGCGAAAGCTGAGCAATTGAGCACCAAAGAGTGTGAAAATCTCGGGTTTACGGGTCTGGCTCTATGCTCCGATTGTAGAACTCTTGCTGAGTATGTCAAAGATCAAGGTTCTTTCTAAAACTCTCCAATTTTTGTTATCTCTATGTATCTTTGCATCTAACATGCATATCATTTCTGGGGTTTTGTCAAATTTAGTGTATGACTTGTGGTAAAAGGTTTGTGAAGTTGTATTTTTTGAAGTACTTGTTGACAACATCGATATAGTTTTAGGAAAATAAGGGCCAATTATTGTATTTAGATACAACAACAACAACATACCCAGTGAAATCGCACAACTCAACCCTATAAGCCCTCTGACTTCCTAACCCTACTAACCAATTATCCTACTCTCCTAATTTGCGAGCTCCATTTCTTCCTATCTAGGGTCATGTCCTCCGTGAGATTAACTTTCGCCATATCCTGTCTTATCACCTCCCCCCAGTACTTCTTCGGTCTACCTCTACCCCTCTGAGTACCACGTTTCGCCATATCCTGTCTAATCACCTCCCCCCAGTACTTCTTCGGTCTACCTCTACCCCTCTGAGTACCACCTAAAACTAATCTCTCGCACCTCCTAACAGGGGCATCGAAACTCCTTCTCTGCACGTGACCAAACCATTGCAATTGGATGGGTTGAGCGGCAAGCCTTACATCACAATTTGCTTCATCCCTTTCAATACTAAATTTGCACTCCAAATATTCCGTTTTGGTCCGACTCAACTTGAATCCTTTGGATTCCAAGGCGTGTCTCCAGGCCTCCAACCTATCGTTAACTTTAGTAATTATTGTATTTAGATGATCGGCATTATTTGGGTGCAGATAGAAATCTATAATGGATTGAGGGAATTTATTGACCTTGACATTGTTTTCAAGGTGAATGAAGAAGAGTTTGGCTCTTTTATAAGTTTTGGATATGTGATGGCCCCAGTTTTAGTTTCTTATGATAGAATAAGGTTAGAGCAAATGGGTCCCGAAGGGAATGAATTCAGGTTTCCAGGGCTGATTAGCTTCATGAATGGGTGTCAATTGGAGAAACATTGAACTGCACTATAATTGAAAGAAAAAGGGTACTGGAGGGATTGGATAGAAGCGCCTTGATATAAAACCAAGTGATTTTGTTTACCCTATAAATCGAGAACCTCTGTAATTGAGGAAATTTGTTTTTGAACCATATAAAGCAAGAATTCTTTTAAGTTACAGAATTCTACACTAGGTAACAGCACTAGCGGAAGACCTCTTTCATCCACAAATTGGTAGCTTATGCATGCCAAACAACTTTTACATACTTGGCTGTTAGAAAATATGACAATATTGACAATGAATTAAAGGAGAACATAAGCAACTTATCGAATAAAACATGTGTCATGGTGAGCCACTGCCTTGAAAGCAATTTTGGCTGGAAGTTTGGAGTTCGCAGAAATACAATCGAGAGTAACCCGATCGATAAGAACAAGTTTGAGGGAATGAGATGATATTTTCGTATGTGATAATTCACAAAATGGGCTGCTTTTATAGGCCAAATTGTTAGAGCTGTTACAGAAACGAACAAGAATTTATTCAAGGAGTTATTACAGAATTTAATCTGGTGCAATTACATAGTGTAGGAAAATGGGTAGGAAAAATAAAGTTATGCTAAAAAGGTATGCCACACTACACCGCCCATTCCAAGACCATGAGCTGAGCCCGACAGTCAGTGATGGTGCACGTGTGTGGTTGCAAGTTTCAACTCAAGTATGGAGGAAGCTCAACTAATCTCATTTAAGGAAGACGTTGTCCATAAAGTGCTCAAAATGACTTTAATATTTTGACGTGGGAATTTGGACTTAAGATATGACAATGAATTAAGTGGAAAAGGGGACCAACAAATAATTCTTTGACTTTGCATTACATAGTGTTAAAGATACCAACAATCAATGTCCATAAAGTGAAGTACTCTTAAACTGAATGGACTTCAGTTGAGACCCCTACAAGGCTACAACATACTCCCTCCGTCTCAAATTAATTGAATTTTTGAGATTTTTTTCAATGTTCAAAATAGTTGAATTGTTCAAAGTTCATAATGAATGTTTGAATGTTTTTCCATATTTGCCCTTTGATGTATTGAAGTTTTATATTTTCTAGGAGATAAATTACACTACATATTTATGATTTCACAAGGGGTAATAGTGAAAAGTATGCCCTTTGATGTATTGAAGATTTATATTTTCTAGGAGATAAATTACACTACATATTTATGATTTCACAAGGGGTAATAGTGAAAAGTATGGTGTAAATTTTGTCTTTGAATGCTTTTCTTAATATGTGTGCATTACCTGACAAATTCAATTAATATGTGACAGAGGGAGTATCTTACAACAACATACCCAGTAGATTGTAGGGTAAAATGTACACCAATCTTATCTACGTTAGAGATGGAGAGGTTGTTTTGGATAGATCCTTGACTCAAGGAAAAACAGCCCAAAGCAATCTAGAGAAAAAAGTAATTAAAGTTCAAGAACGACAAATAATAAAAAACTATAGACAGTAATTGAATAATACTACAACAAAATAATACAATAGTTGAAGTACAAGAAACAATGATAGTAACAAAAATCAAAGGATAAGAAACTAGTGGAGTAATACTTCAACTACTCGTATGGACGAACAACAAGTCAACGCATTGCTATCCACTAACCTTCTACCCTAATCCGCATCATCCACAACTACCTATCTAAGATTGTGTCCGTGGTAAACTGGAACTGTGCCATGTTTTGTACTTTTGTCTAACTCTCCACGATATTCTTTGGTCGGCTCTACCTCTCATGAAACCATGCATAGCCAACCTCTTACATCTCATTGGGACATCTGTGCATCTCCTCGCCGCATGCCCAAATCATTTCAGTCCACTTTTCATATCTTGTCCTCCACCGAAGTCTCACCCACTTTATCCCAGATATCGTTATTTGTAATCTTTTTTTTTTTTATGACCGTGGTGTCCAGTGCCCGCTGTGAGCTCACCCACTTTTTCCCAGATATCGTTTTTTGTTATCTTTTTTTTTTTTTATGACCGTGGTGTCCAGTGCCCGCTGTGAGGACCCGACTATTATTCCATGGGGCCCTGATGCACAACCGGGTAACACGTCAGTGGCCCTGGGGATTCGATCCTGGGACCTTATGGCATTTTTGCCCAAGGTTTTAACCATTGGACCAACCCCTCAGGGTTATATATCCTTATTTGTAATCTTAACTCTCCTAGTATGCTCTCAGTCTCTCACATATATCACATCATCCTCAAATCTGCCACTATCTTCTTAATGACTGACCAATACTTCGACCATACAACAAAGTTGATCTAACTACCACTCTATAGAACTTGTCTTTAAGTTTTGGTGACACCTTATCACATACAACTTTGGATTTGAGCACCATTCATTGACCCTACACTAATAAGGCGAGTGACACTCTTGTCAATCTCCTTATTTCCTTGGATAATAAACCCAAGATACTTGAAACTTTCTCTCTTTACATGACTGATGTATCAAGCTTTACGTCCACATAAACCTTGTTGTGTTATGTCATTGAACTTGCACTCCATGCATCTTGTCTTGGTATTGCTCAACGCTTCAATTTGAACCCTCTAAACTTCAAGTTGTCTCCAAACCTCTTGCTTAGCGTTAACTCTGTCATGAGTCTCACTAATCAGAACTATGCAATCTGCAAATACCATACATCATGACAACTCACCTTGAGTTTGCCATGTTAATGCATCCATCACCATTCCAAATTAAATGGGGCTAAGGGTTGATTCCTGGTACAACCCATCCACAGCACATTATGTCCTTAATTTTATGCAAACACCACGATACTAACAAAGTGTTTTTACGGTCATGCACACACCTTTGGAAAGACTACTCAAGTCTTCCATAGAGGCAACCAAACTTTTATACTCATGTAGGTGATTCCATCAAGTCTATCTCAACATAGGCCACCTTAAGGGTGGAATCATTAAGAGAAAAATGAGCCCAATCTTATGCAGCACCGCCAGGCATCACAAGGATAGGAAATATAGTGCATATTGAAGGCTCATATAACTTCATCTGACCACAAATTGTTACCTTTGCCTTAGTGGGGAAAGGTTGGTTTTATTAAAAATTTGTTGGTAATATAAATTCAAAGAATCCTTTGTGGCTCCGTTTCTGCACTACTTTGTCTTGTGTAAAAGACAAAAGCTCCATTTAGAAAGATTAAAATCATTTTTGGCACTCTATAGACAAACCTCTTTCTTTATGGGATTAGTTGAGGTTCCTCCATGCTTCTTTAGGTGAATCTTGGCAACCACACGCGTGTCGCCGCCCCCTCCATTCGGCCGACTCAATTCGTGATGCGTGCACAGTATGGTGCACCTTGTTCACCTGACTTTATTTTTCCGTCTGTTTTCCAGCAGTGTGCAACTGCTACAAAATTAATTTTGTAATTGTTCCTTGAGGCTTGAGCAAGTTCGGTGACAAAACAGTTCTTTTCTGTAACAGCTACAAACATTCATGTAAGCTGTAGTTGTTTCTTTCGCAACAACTCTAGCAGATCGGCCTATAAAAGCGGCTGTGTGAATTATCAAATACATAGAAAGTTTGTTCTCATTTCCACAAAAGTTGTTCTTCGCAATTCTATTTCTGGGCAATCATATTTAGACAAACTCCAAACTTTCAACCACGAGTGCATGTATTTGTGGTTGCTCTTGTACCTTGGGGAGTGAATGGTGTCAAATAATTTACACCCTAGTTGGGCCGAAATCACTTTCATGGCAGTGACTCGCTACAACACAATGTTTTATTCGGTAAGTTGCTTCTTGATTATTGTCAATAGTTTCTAAGACAAGATTTATCCCACATCCATGGATAACTATGATTTGTTGTTTTTGCTCTAGGCAACCAAATGTTCGATATTTGCTTTTAATGATAGCTCCCTCCAACTTGCTTAGCTAGTTCTAGTTTGGGAAAGAAACAACAATGGACCAATATCAGGAGTCAATCTATAGCCCGAATGGACGATAGACCGCTACATATTAACTATCATTATGGGGCAAACAAACCTACAATGATTTATCTATGCTATTGATATTAACTAGTTGAAGGATCACTACCCCATGTACCTAGTGGGATTTTGATAGAGTTTTCCGCTACATACTAACTATCATTATGGCGCAAACAAACCTACAATGATTTATCTATGCTATAGATATTAAAGAGTTGAAGGATCACTACACCATGTACCCAGTTGGCGGGATTTTGATAGAGTTTGAAATTTTCAAGGGCAAGACAATACGAGTACTAAACTGACAGAAGATCTTTGTAACATGGGTAAAAACAATCTGGAAGGTAGTGGAAATACCAACTTATTAGCTTATCTTTGGTGTTACAAACTAGCGAATAGTTTGCTTCAATTATGCAACCCTTTGTAAGTACATAATACCTTTTTTATTTTCTATAATGGATTCAATTTACATTTGCTACCTCTGTATCTTTGCCCTCATCCTTGTATTGCAAAAAAGTTTTTCTTAATTTCTTTGTAAATGCTGAGACTCTTAAAAATCAGGATATATTATTTGCTAAACTTTAGTCGTAATGTCAGAGGATTATATGGATATGTATAATCTGTGTATTGTCCCGTCTGATTGTGATTAGAAATGTTTGGACTTATGTAACCTTTCACTAACATATCCAGTATTTTAAGATTGGTATGATAGAATTACTAAATTTGATTAATTATTGTGATTGATTGAGAAAAAGGACCATAATTAGTTAGAGAGAAAAACTTCATCAAATGAAAAGGGAAAAAAAAAGTAGTTTTGTGTAAACAGTGGCACTAATGCAGAAAATTTTACCAATAAAATATATTCATAGAAGCCATGCTCCATATTTGGATGCAGGAGCTATTGCTGTTTTGTTGGTTCTTTCCGTTTTGGTGGATTATTAGGAGTTAGTAATGACCAAATGAACTGCTCTTTTCTTCACATCCGTGTGTTATTTTTTTTTTTTTACTTAACTTTCATATGTATGTTCTTGCTAAATAGTATTGATTATGTGTTGTCTACAGAGTTGGTGTCTGAATGTTTGAGTTGTTGCACAGAAGACTCTGATGATGCCATGAGTAAGGTACAGATGCGACCGAGATATTTCTTCTGCTAGAGGTTAATTTTAGCAGCTTTAATTTAGATTGTATATACAGTTTTGAAGAGTCTCCTCTGGGTTTCTGGTCTCTAGTGTTGCCCAATATTTTTTGAAAATTATGGCTTCCAGGTAAACATTGTAGAGGTAAGATATTCATATTAACATGGTTTGATAAGGATGTTTGCACCCAAATAAATGAATAATAATTAAAATAAAAGAGAGGCAAGACTAAGACAGAAGATGAAGACACTTATCTGCCTTTCCCCTGTCTAGCATCCATTTTCTTTCTTTTGGTTTGCTTGTTTATTTTAGGGAAGTTGAAAATAATAACTTTTTTGGTTTCGATGTGTGGCTCACAGTCCCCTAGTACATGGGAAATGAATAAAGCGGTAAAAAAAGAGAACTGGACCACTCAGTATTCTTTTCACAAGCACCTTGACCAAAAAGGTATGGAGAGGTGGAGGGAGAAAATAAGATGTCAAAATATCACTTTGAGAAGGCTGTCTTTTCTTTCTTTATTTTTTCCTTTTTGAAGGACCGAGAATTCCCTAGGGCCAATAGAGCGTGGTTTGGAACTCGGTGGATAATAAGCCTACTCCTCTACCTTCGTCCACTTAAATACCATGCTTTTGTCTGTGGTAGGGTACAAACCATGACATTTGTCTAACCCACACATTACCTGTTGCGTTCTTACCCCTAGACCAAAGTCATAGGGGCATTGTTTCTTTCCTTCTTTTTTCATCCTTTTCTCTTACTTGGTGGATGGTGCAAGTCTTGAACATTCTACTGTTGCATAATTACATGAGATGCTATTTCATAAGAGTCAACTAATGGCTAGAGTCACAAACTTCCTGAAACGCCAGACTAACATATGAGCTGTCACATCTATGGTACAAGATGGTACTTCTTGGCTGATTGATCAACATGATGCCTTTACTTTGAGTGGTGCTTCTAAATTTTAATCTACTCTAATTTGGAATGCAGGTTGTTTATTCTGGAGCAGTTTTGGAAGTCTGCATGAGAAAACTAGTTTTCTATCCTGAAGTCGTTGGGTTCATTGAAGAAGAGAAGGACCAATTCCCTTTTGTAAAAGTTCAATATGCTTTTAATTCTCCACCAAAGTTGATCATGTTGGATGAACATGGAGAGGACAAGGAAACGATTAGGTCATCTTCCTTTCTCTTTGTCCTTTCTTTCCTTTGTGTTTTGTGTTTGAGCACTACTGATTTGTGTTTCTATAATGCCTCTACATTCCATTGAGCATGTTCTCTATTAGCCATCAGGACCATTATGGCCTAACACATTTTCTAAATACTCTTCTTTCATTTCTTCCTATTCCATTTTTGCGAAACATAACTATATTCAGCCATACAGGTAGACAGTCATTTAGTTGTCACCAAAAACCAATTTTTGGGTCATGAGTCATTTAGTAGTCTATATCTAGTATTTTTCTGCTTTTGGGCTGATATATTTCAGCTGAGGGTCTTTCAGAAACTACCTCTCTATCTCTATGATGTAGTGGTAAGGTTTGCGTACATTTTACCCTCCCGGGGTATGTTGTTGTTGTTGTTGTTGTTGGTCATGAGTCATGAGTGTGAGGAACATGCTAAATGATTTCAGAGATCTAAATGTCAGTCTAATGAGTACCCTTAGGAAGCCTGAGTACAAGGAGCTGCAATTCATGGAGTTCAGCTTTGACTAAATTTTCCCTGATGAAAATTAGTTAGAACATTGTATATTGCATCAATCATTCCCTTTGCTCGCATGTTTGATAGCAGCCAAATCTTTATTCTGGTTATCTAATGTATTTGGTACATCTTGCAGAATTGATAACTGGAAACGCGAGCACATATTGCAGTTCTTGAAAGAAAAGGTTAAGCCATCATCAGATATCTAATGTGGCTGGTAATCTAGTCCCGTTTTGATCAAGAGCCATGTTAAGTATGGGCTTTTCTTCAACCTGCATCTAATTCAGAAAACTCCAGTTCCCCATTTAGTGTTTTTAAGGGACTGACATGAATTTAATAGCAACACACAAGTTCAAAGGTTACTTCCATTTACTAAACATGCACTGGCTCCTTATGTTTTTGCATGGTTGACGTAATCATTTGATTTCGTCATTCCTGCTCTCTTATTTTT
This sequence comes from Solanum virginianum, assembly GCA_000787875.1. Taxonomy (NCBI): domain Eukaryota; kingdom Viridiplantae; phylum Streptophyta; class Magnoliopsida; order Solanales; family Solanaceae; genus Solanum; species Solanum virginianum. The sequence continues at coordinate 18,037 of DF361053.1, read as the reverse complement.
GTTCTCAAGTTTTCTTTCTCACTAGACCCCCTCCCCTTCTCTTTAATTTGTCATTACCAGATTATTGCTTAGGAATACCCCTGCCTCAGAGAAGGAAAAACGTTATACTATTATGGATAATTACATGAAGGGTTGGAATATTCAGGTAGCTAGCAAGTCTTCACTGCAATATGCTTCTCTATTATGAGAACTGTAATTGTCTTGCTGTTTTTGCTTTTATAACTTCTTCTACCAATTGAGCAATCTGCCAAAGGTGTTCCAGTTTGTATGTTGATTGCACTGACTAGGATAAAGGAGTCAGATTGAACAGATAAAGGTGTTCAAGTTGACTTATTTGGGGTTTTGTTAGCTACCAATTGAATAAAGTTTGCCTCATTCCATAAGCAACTTTTTAAACCACAAGAGTCCCCAAACAACTTCCCAGCTGTTGATACAGAGTTGGCTTGGGAAAATATGCTCAGTGGATTCAGATTTTGGAGAGTGACAACATGAACATATAGATAGACCAAAGAAACCAAATTTCCTAGATATCTCATCAATTGGCAGTGTTATGTGGTAATCTTAATCATATAAAAAAATGAAATTCTGGAAAAGATCCCCTTATACCAGGTCCTAAGATGATATTTACTCTTTGTTTGGATGGTTGTTACATACTGCTGTATAATGTATCGAAACGTATTGGGTCGTGTTGTATTATGTTGTATTGTATTATTTTAATGAATATAATGTTTGGATAGATTGTATCATTTTCCATCATTAGATAGATGCATCAAGAGTTTGAAAGTAGTAGGATATAGGAAAGAGTTACTATGAAAAAGTAGGATAAAATAAGAAATAGCCCATATTATATTGGAAAAATTACAAAATTATACCGTTTAAGACTTGTATTAACACTAAATTTGTTATTTACTAAAATACCATTTAATATATTGCAACTACTATAATACACTGGGTGACAACCATCCAAAAAAGGTGTTAGTAAAATTTCTGAATAATTGCCAAATAGATTTACATGAGAAGGATTCGTCATTGATCATGAAGAACTTAAGAGAGATATCTCCGGCTAAGGGATTTCCTTGATGAATGAAATATCTTTTCCCTTGTTAAAATAAATAAATAATTATTCTTTGAATTTTTTTGTTTTTTAACATTACCTAATTGCTGTTCATAATTCACTCTCTTCATATGTGAGACAGTTGACTAGAAAAAAAAAAGTACTAAGAACTCTTGGATGGATGTATTGGAGAACACAATACATTAATAATGGTTTGTGGTGTTTTTTAATCCTTTGCTTGGTAGGATTTTTAACCTACTACTAATACGCCTCATTTAGTATTATTGGATGTTTAATTAATACATAGTAAATTATGGAATTAAAAAATGCACGGGTTATTAACATATAAACCACATCAAATTATAATTCGAGTCAAATTGAGAAAAAGCTCGAGTAGTAATTTGGTTTAACTTGATTTGATAATTAAAAAAAAATTGACTATATTTGGGTTAATTTAATTTTAACTTTAAAAAGTCAATCGAGACAAAATCAACATACAATAACTCCAATCTTCTCAAGCGTCTTCTTGATTGTTGCATAGGTTTAGTCCATCCAACCCGCAAACCAATAGGGGGGAAAAACTGAACAAAGGCTAACCTAATATACAAGAGCAATACCTCAAGTCAATAGCCTAACATTATATTTATAATCTTTAAACTTATTTTCTACATAAAAGAATTTATTTTGATATAATTTATAAATATTTCGTATATTTTTCCATAATTTTTATTTGTAAACATATTATTTCACATTTAACTTAGAATTTTGAATGATCCGATAAATGTTACAGTCCATAACTATTAATATTAACTTTACTAAAGTTCGAATCAAATGGTTCAAATCTATAAGAATGTTAACAAAAAAATAAGTCAATTCAACACTAAGAATTACAAAAATGTTGAATATTTATTGATTAATTTTATATTGATTTAGACAATTAAAATACATAATCTAATTTTAATTTTGCTTTAGTATTTAATCACAAAATTAGTACTTATTAGCTTTATTTTAGTATGATTTAGTACTTTTAAATTATGATCATTTTCATTCTTATTTATTTACAATATTTATTTATGCAATTCCATCATTATATTTTATTGAATATTTTTAGTGTCATCACTTATATCATATTTTGTTATTTCTTAAAGAACACCTAAAATAGTTACATTATGGTTGGACTAGAAAATTACTAAGCACAAATTAATTATATATTTATATAAGTACTTTATCAAAAAAACTCAAAAACTTGAAAAAATAGAAAAAAATTGAAGTTTAAAAACTCAAATTTTATTATTTTGATTTGAATTGTAGATTTAAATATCCTATACAAATAACTTGATTTGATATTTGAAAAATTCAGACCAATCCTGCCTATATACACCTTTGCAAGGAGTAAATAGAGAAGAAATAACCCAACTTACATTTCAGGGACTTCGAGCAAAATATAAAATTACAAATTCAAGAGAAGGATATTTAAGCAGGCAACTCGTGATCGATATGCCTACTTCAGTTGATTGCTTAAGCAGGCAGCTATTGATTGATGTGTCTGCTTCAACTGTTTGATTGTACTATATTATTTTTATTAATTATTTTTTTCAGCTATTTCAACTATGATATTATCATATTACCGCTAAATAAATCATTTTCTCAGTTGTTTCAGCCATGATTATACTGTATCGCTCTAATCCATTATTTTAAATCATGTAAATATTAGAATTATGATAACACAAAATGGTAAATTAAGTCTTTCTTTTTAAATTAAATAAATTAAATTAACATCACCACATATATTGAGATAGGGAGAGTAAGATACATTAATTAAAATTTATGTAAAATATACTACAAATTATAATAATTAATAGTTCAAAAAATTATTATCAATTTAAAATACTTAAAAGACATATGAAAAAATAGGATACATTAATTAAAATTTATGTAAAACATACTACAAATTACAATAATTGATAATTTTAAAAAAATTATCAATTTAAAATACTTAAAAGACATGTGAAAAAATTGATTGAGACTTAAAAGTTTTATTGGTGTCACATAAAATGGGACAGAAAAAATAACACATATTTGAAAACAACATAAAAAATAATGTATATCTTACAAATTATTTTTACAAGACATGTAAAAAAAATTAGTTCGGTCTTAAAATTTTATCGGCGTCACATGAAATAGGACAAAAAATCTTACTTGTATTTGGAAATAACTTAAGGAGCGTAAATAAGCAAGCAGCTCACAGTTGACATGTCTGCTTCAACTGCCTACTTAGCCTGGTAGTTGCCGATTGACATGTTCACTGCAACTACTTGATTTTTACTATATTATTTTTATTAATTATTTCTTCAACTGCTTCAAATTTTTTTTTTTAAATGAATCTATCAGTGTCACACAAATCGAGATTAAAAAAAAACTAAAATATGTTGATCTCATACTAGCATCAAATACAAGTTTTAAAACATCACCACATATAAATCGATAAAGAGATTTTATAAATTCTGGAACCATTTGGAAAACAAACAAGGTTTGTGTGATTAACCTAAAATGAGATCATACTCTAGTAAAGGAGGAGCATTATAATGCTGAAACACATCTTATATGAACAGTGTGTCTATGTTTTAACTGATGCACCACAAATTTAGATGATTTTCAAGCACTACCAGGCATTTAATCTTTATTTTCCAGTAAACTACAGGTTACATTTCTTTGAACAGCCTCCTCACTTCTGTACAACTCCATTTGCACACAAGTGCCTATTTGACTGCACTGCCTTCAGGTTTGATGTTTTTCGCCAACAGTTTTCTGAAACTCATCATCTTATTCAATGCACCAACATAGGCTCGGACACTGGAGATAACAATATCCATATCTGCTCCGGTTCCACTGGAATAGGTAGATATAAAAGACATTGCTAGTAAGAGAAACGAAAGGTGATGTTTTTACAGACCCAAGAAAAAAAGTTGTGCATGCCTTAGCTACATATTGATTGAGTATATATGTTGGACACCTGATTGACATCCAGCCAAGCATATGTACTACGAATTTTCACTCTTCTACTTGATGCACACACTAACACTGGTGTTCCATTTGGACAAGCCAAATGGAATAATGGGAGATTGAAGAAAGAACTTGGAGGCACAGGAATAGCAGTTGGGAGCAGTCAGGCGGGGGCTTGCAGTGATGAGGAAATACAACGGATGAGGGCAGTCAATGGAGTAAAGAAGCAAGAGGCCTGCAAGTCCTTTTGTTGGTGAAGGCTGCACCGAAGAAGAATGGCAAAGAGAAGGGGAGAGAGGTGCAGAGGAAACATGAATCTGACATCTAATGTGGCTGTGCTTCAGCTGATATATTCATGCATATTTTCCATTTGAATATCCAAGTTTATGATCTACCATAGTTCTCATACAGTATTTATCTATTTGTGTGTTGAACCAAAATCTGAATTCTGCGCAGTTGGCTTTATTGAAAACATATAAATTTTGCTCATTTCACTTTGGTGTCACCCGTCCCTCTGTCCATGTTCCCTAGGTTCTATCAGAGAAAGAAGGCAAAGAGGAACAAATGCAAACAAGATGGCTGGTACATTTCATACCTAAATGTACGGTGAAAAGGCTCTCCAGTTAAAGCATGGGTTGATGTAAGGCCATTCTCTCCACGAATTAAGACTCTGGTTGAAGCTATAGCGTCAATACCTTCTGTGACTGCATTCATGGAATACTCAAGGAGTTCTACAGGTACCTGCACAATGCATGAACACTACAATTACCAGACAATAGTACACATTAAACTGAAAGATGATTAAATAGAAGATAAGTTTGACTGCTGATTTACAGGCAAACGCCATCTTCTAGAACAAGAGAACTTGGGTACTCTCTAGATATATAGTTACTTTTTGCAAGTCAAACTGAAAATGTAAAATTCCTACTCAAAATGCATATCAAATATAGTTTTACTTATTATTGGAAACTATTATCAAGCTAGAAAGTTGATCAATTATGTGGAAAATGACCAAACTGCTCTTAATAGATATCTTCACAGTACATCAACAATACACTCAGTGTAATCCCATACGTGGGGTCTAGGGAGGGTGGTGTGTATGCCTTTAACTCCTACTTTGTGAAGGTAGAGAGGTTGTTTACAATAGACCCTCAGCAATATCTTCACAGTACATCAACAATACACTCAGTGTAATCCCATACGTGGGGTCTAGGGAGGGTGGTGTGTATGCCTTTAACTCCTACTTTGTGAAGGTAGAGAGGTTGTTTACAATAGACCCTCAGCAATATCTTCACAGTACATTATAGCAAAATAGCTGACATTTGTTATGTAGAATTTGGGTTGTCTGCTGATGTCATCATTTGTTGCAGCACTAGCTGCTGAGTTAGGATTGGACTAGCTTGAGAAAAGGACTCCATATTAGGCTATAAATTCCGTAGAGCAACTCTAGCCTTAGTTTTTAAGTACAACATATACTTGGTTTAGTTCTTCAACAATGCTGTTTAAAAAAAATTGACCCTAAGGGAACTTTTATTATTGGATAACCATGTTGTCCGGACCAGCTTTCGCACACCTTGACAATTTCCAAGTATATCTACCACCTCCCACCAACAACAAGTACCAGGTAACTCTATCCATTAACGCTAGGACAGATGGGAAGAAATCACCTATTTGTTTTGTCTTCGATGGAATTTGAACCCAAGACCTCACGGTTCTCAATCCACTTCATTGACCACTAGACAACACCTTGGTGCACCCTAAGGTAACTTTTTACGTAGTATATATGACACAAAAAGAAGTACAGGTAAGAGACACAACAAGACAATATATCCAAAATCACGAGCTTCGGAATATTTTGTTCAACCCAACTCAAACTTGATGAATCTATAGCCTGGGGAGAAAATAATATTAGTAAAGGGCGAGCCCGGTGCACTAAGATCCCGCTATGCGCAGGGTCCGGGGAAGGGCCCGACCACAAGGGTCTATAGTACGCAGCCTTACCTTGCATTTCTGCCAGAGGCTGTTTCCAAGGCTTGAACCCGTGACCTCCTGGTCACATGGCAGCAACTCTACCAGTTGCTCCAAGGCTCCCTTTCAAGAAAATAATATTAGTATTTGTGTAATTATGAATATGATTTGCATGAAAGAGATTCACCAAATGAGTTTGTAATAAACCATTTATAGTTGAATATTAACATATTATTTTTTTTGATTTGCACCGGGTGTCCAAGTCTCTTCGAGTCCTGACTAATCCCGGGGGTGCACAGGCCCTCAGCAAGGAGTTTTCCGCAAGTGCACCACGGTTAATTCAGGTTTTACCCAGTCCGATGGCCCTCAGAAATTGTTTGCACCCAGTGGGGTTGGAACTTGATACCTTGAAAGGGAGCAAACCCCAAGGCTCAAGTCAATTGCCACCAGACCAACCCCTGAGGGTTTATTAACATATTGATTGGCTTGAGATTAATATGGCTCCTAGTGCAGTGACAAGATTATTTATAATTAGGAAGTTTCATGTCTATTTCAGACCTTGACAATGAGATCAACTGCCTTATAAGCCGCGTCAACTGGCCCCGTTCCAACAGAACAAGAAATATGCTCTTGACCATCAGCGTCAATGAGCTTAACAGTTGCTGTAGAAAGTCCAAGACTTCCACATGTAACCTGTCCATAGAACAGGAAGTCTTTCAATCAGCTGAACTATCCTTTTTAATCCAGATCTAAGTCAGACACTTGAAAAAAAAAAGAATATAGTCAACACTAAAATCTACCTGTACATTTTGAAGTTGCCAAACAAATTGAGGCTGGAAAACTTCATCTGACATCAGTGCTATCAGGTCATCATCTGTAATTTTCTGAAATAGCAGTGTGGAGATAAATAGATGGCGAAAAAATATATCCACAATACCAACATCATATTAGATCCACTCAGTGGCTTAACCTTAATTTTAATAATAATTGAACTGATAAAAGTGTAATTAGCCAGATAAAGCTTTCAAATGAGCAGAAGAAACTTTGACAACCAAAAGAGGGTTTAAAGGGTCTTCGCACAAAATTGTCAGTTGTCCCGCCTTGAGAAGAGCAGTAGTTTATGATATACCAGTAATAATAGGACAATTTTTCAGGAGTGTCGCATACAGAACAAATAGTTAAAAGGATTATCTTCGTTCAGAAGGTATCCTGAGCTCTTCCCATCTTTCCGTTCACATCCATGCTCCATTTTCTTCATCTGTTTCTACTCTCAATTCCACCTTATCTGATACTTTAGTTCATCTCACTTTGCAATATCTTAGAAGTTCTTACACACCAGTTGTTCCCATTTCCACAAGAATTAATGTACAATCCAGATACATAGATGAATAAAAACACTACATTTCACAAAATTTGAAGATGCAACATACTTAAGATTGTACTGAAAGTCAAAAGAGGGAAAGAGAATAGAGATCGTAATTATATTTTTAGCTCATGTTCTAGCCACTAGGTTATCTAGGAAGGAGAAAATGTTCCAGCCATCAATCCCCTTCCATGAATTCTCAACTTAGCAAATTTACTAAATTCCACCACTCCACATGCATTTGAATGATGATGTAAATATACCAAATAGCAATGGAAATCTCAACAGCTTAATTCACCTTTTTCTTCTCAGCCACAGATTTGAATCGCCAGAAGAGGTCATCAAGTTCTTTTCCCTCAATTTCGTATCCAAGCTGCATAGGACTAAAATGATTTGTCTCATGCTCTTAAATTTAAGAAATAAACTCAGTTCTCCGAGCATGCAATTACCTCAAGCATTTTATTTTGCAAAGCATGACGCCCACTACAAAAAAACAGTACAACAAATCAATTTCCCTGAAGACATGATGTAATTCAAAGGAAATAATGAATAGAGCAGGTTAGAAAGGAGGGCACGGGAGGGATAAAGTTACAGACTGTGATGATGATTATTTGATGCAATGGTGGCTCTGACCATATTAAGACAAACTCGATAAGCTTCTACTTCACCTCTCCATAGAAGAGAGGAAGTTCCTAAAGAACTCCACACTATTTTAAAAGAACGACGATGTGATTTACTATTTGAAACAGCAACGGTCTGTCTATGTTGCTCGAGCTCTTCAAAAATGTAGAAAAATGCATGTCAGATACTCCAAAAGTAGTGCATTTTGGTGAATCCAACATGGGTGTAGCAACAATTTTGGAGAGTCCGAGCAACAAAGCTATCGGTGGATCAGGCAAGCCTTACTCAAGTACTAAAGAAATATTTACCTCATAGCAACTAAAAGGATGCACTTTGCTGAGCAAGTTCAATAATCAAGGGATAATTAGTGAAAAACTCAAAACAACACCAAAGTCTAACAACTATGCCATCACAGCAATAACCATTGATTTATAAATCACATACCTGAGTTTCCCGAGGACAATACCAGATTCATTAGCACGATTAAGCCCAATATCCTCAGGAGATATAATCTCATATGTATCTTTGTGTTTTAACATTCCATCCTAAAGAGCATAAAAAATAGTTTAAGAAGGAGAAGAGCATGAAAAGGAAAAACCGAAATAATTTTTTTCTTTCTTTTTATTTCATAACTGTACAATTATAAAAGAAGTGCAGAATCCAGCTTTGAGGTGAGGAAGAAACAGGAGGGGAGACAATATATTACACATACTCAAACAAGTTTAACTGAAAAACTTTATGTATTTGAAGGTGAATCAATGAGAAGTGCAACCAGAACAATTAATCGAACTCCAACTAAATATGTGGAAGATTCATCCATAGATATTCAAATATAGGATCAGCAACTATGTATCTAAAATGAGAAGGGTCATAAACAAATGGATAATCTGAAACATAAAAGAGTAAGCAGATTCAGCCTCCTGAAGGGAAGTTCTTTTATGTCAGGAGGTATAATATCTCTGCCCCTCCTGGAATATGGGTACCAAATGTTTACTATAATCTAATGCTCCAAGAAGGAAAAATTGGAGCAACTTCTAATTGTTGTTGGGTCTTTGAGGCTTCTCTGTGTACCGTCTTCATATTAAGCTGTGAGCCCTTGCTTAAAACTTGGGGATCAAGTTTCATGCTAACAAAGCCATCTTTTCAGTGACAGCATCTGAAAAAAACTGTGATATACCAGCAAAGATATTTTTTGAAATCAGTAACTTTATACTATATCAGGGATCAAAGAACTTTAGTACAAATCCATATATACGGAGGAACTCTAGTGTCTACTCTCTAGCTATAACAAATCTTGTACATCTATGACAGACACAGTATCAGTAGAATTACACCAAAAGAGAGCAGTAAGATGAAGTTCAACTTGGTCTTCTGCACATCATTCTCTAAGCTCTCAAACATCTGGAATTCCTCTCCCTCCAAATTGTCCACCAGATACAACCTGGGACAATTCTCCATGTACTTCTATCCTTAGCATGTGAACTTTTTCCCTCCCAACTGCTAACAACCTCTGAGACCTTCCTGGCATTGTCCATTCTAATTGCTGTACCTTTAAAGTTTAGGATGATTTTCCACAGATGAGTTGTGTATGAACAATGCGAAAATAGATGGTTGACGGTCTCAGTTGTAGTAGTTTCTTTACAGAGGAAGCATCTTGAGCACAATGCAAAGAAACATCGACAACTGAGACCGTCAACCATCTTGAGCACAGTGTATGAACAATCTGGTTTGGTTCCCAGTCACTTAGATTCTTGATTAGTTTTCAGCTCACTCCAGAGGGATCTAATGGATCTCCATAGGCTATGGAGTATTCCTCTTATTTGTATTTGGCTTTAATCACTCTCACCCAAAGTAGGTGGTTCTTTGGTGAACTTCCACAGCCACTTCATCCTTAAAGCTTTTCTTTGAATCTTCAGGTTCTTTATTCCCAGGCCATCAAATCTTTCAGCACAGATGACTGAATACCACTTGACCAAATAGTAACCCTTCCTCTCTTTGTCACCATGCCGTAAGACTTTCCTCCTCATGCTATCCGAACCTTTTGATGACCTCTGCTGGAAAGGGCAATAAGGACATCATGTATATTGGAAGGGCAGCAGGGACTGAGTTGATCACAGTCGGTCTACCTCCTAATGACACGTATTGAGTCTTCCATCTTGCCAATTTCTTTTCACATTTCTCTATAACAATATCCCAAATCTCAACAGACTTTGAGTTGGCAATCCCCAGATAAATGGTTGGCAGGGTCCCAATATTCAACTTTTAAGGCATTTCGTTGCACTTTAATCACCCTCGTGAAGAGGCGCTCTCTCCTCCCAGAACAGATGCCAAAGATTCATGCGAGGGATATCATTGATAGGGTAAAGAAGCTCTTACCCCAAGGCCTGAGGTCCCTTCAAAGAACACTAGGATTATTCTGAGATGTCTCTATCAGCATCACAAAATAGGAGGGTGTCATCAGCATAAGGCATATGAGTCACCTTCAGGCTATCATTTCCTGCCCTGGGTACCCCAAAGCCCTGTATCCATCCGTTCAAATTAGTTGTTTTGATCATATTGTTGATCAAAAATACATTGTTATTCTTACCCAAGGGAATAGTGAACTCTTCAAATCTCAGAGCATGGCAATACAAATTAAAGAAGTTATTGGATGTATAGAACAGTTAATTTCAACTTAAATAGCAAAACTGTGCTAAGTCAAAGCAGAGTAGAGGTAAAATTACATTAAAGTAAAGATGCCCAGGAACTAATAAGCATTGCAGTGTGGACAGTAATCCAAATAAGTCTCGTACTTAAATTTTGAAAATATGTCGGAATATGATGGTTTTGTAAACTTGGTGAAGAACTGCTGAAAGTCCTACATTCAAGTGACGAGAATTTCATATTCACCCAAAAAAACCACCTTAAATTAGGCTGAGGTAATGGAATATGAATATCTTCGGCAGACTTGAAACTGGAAAATCAGAAACTTTGCACAAGATGCAGATTTTTTAGACAGAGACAAGCTGAGAAGAGGAAAGGGATTGATGCTCAAAGCTGATCATTTGATGGAGTTGGAGAAAATTTCTTGGAGACAGAAGTCAAGATACCTTCGGTTTCAACATGGGGACAAGAACACTATTTGTTTTTCCATAAGATGGCCAATGCACACAAGCGTTATAATCACATACATAAGCAATGAGATTCTATGGTTCTAAGAAGCACTATATATTATACTACAACTGACCAATGGACACCATCTTGGTCACTAGAAAAATTCTGTTGTACAAGATCAATGGGTCCAAAGGCCATTCGATGAAGAGGAAACCCTGGGTGATCAAAAATTGCCATGGTAACAAAGCTCTAGAGCCGGATAGGTTCACTATGGAATTCTACAAGAATTGTTGAGGAACTATAACAATGATCTAATTAGTGCTACAAATTATTTCACACTCCAGGAATGTTTTCAAAGAAGCCTTAATGCCTCATACATCGCACTTGTCTCAAAGAAACTTGGAGGAAAGGAATTGAAGGATTACAGGACAGTAAATCTGATTAGTAGTTTCTACAAGGTGTTATCCAAATACTAGCAAAGAGACTCAAAAACAGTGATGAGTAGATCATTCTCCTTCACAAATGGCTTCCATAGGTGGCAGAGAGATTACTGATGAAGCACTAACAGCTAATGGCTCTCTTGGTTCCAGAATAAGGCAGAGGAAGGCAAGAATCATGTGTAAATTATATATTGAGAAAGTCATAGACAATATTCGTTGGGAATTTCTTATCAACATATTTACATCCATGAACTCCGAAAATAAATGGATCGAGTGGATCCACTTTTGCATCTCCATTGTCATGTCGTCCACTATAATTGAGAAAGTCAGAGACAATATTCATTGGGAATTTCTTATCAACATATTTACATCCATGAACTCCGAAAATAAATGGATCAAGTGGATCCACTTTTGCATCTCCATTGTCATGTCGTCCACTATAATTGAGAAAGTCAGAGACAATATTCATTGGGAATTTCTTATCAACATATTTACATCCATGAACTCCGAAAATAAATGGATCAAGTGGATCCACTTTTGCATCTCCATTGTCATGTCATCCACCATCATAAATGGATTGCCTAAAGAATTTTTTGCTTCACCAAAAGGTTTAGACAAGGAAATTCACTTTCTCCTTTTTGCTTTATCTTGGTTATGGAGGGTCTACGTAGAATGTTGTCAACAGCAGAACTACATGAATACATAAAGGGCTTTAACCCAAGTCTGAGAAATCAAGGAAAACTGCATCTCACTTTGTCTGTGTAGAGAAATGATCAGATCTTACATCTTCATATGGTGCTTTTGTTCTTTGAAGCAATTTGTGGTCTTCAAGTTAATTATGCAAACGAATGTTTTTTGTCCAGTGAACAAAGTGATCAACTTATAGGAAATAGCTAACATCTTTGTCTGCGAAGTCGGCTCTTTTTCCGTTAAATAAGTAGGCTTTCCTTTGGGGTCAAAGTCTAAAGCCACTAAAATTTGGGATGAGCGGAAAAGTACGAAAGGAAGTAATCATGCCGAAATAGAGAACATCACTCATTAGGCAAACAGAAGGAGCAAATTGAGAAGGGATTTTCTGTGACAAGGGAATAAACAAAACAAGTCTTTCAAAAAGGGATATGGTTTCTACTGACAAGAAGGCTGGCGGCATGGGGAACAAATATCAGAGGGTCATAGTATCTTCTTGCAACACAAATGGCTCTAGAAATCTAATAGGGAGGAGGGAGCTTTATGGAGTGATGTTACTAACTTATTATGGCTTTAAATACAAACTCCCCAACCCATGAATTACGAAACATCCACAATTTCCTAATTCATGTGCGGTCTAGAGGCATATGATTGCACAGCTAGACTCTTTCTATCCAAGACCTCAACTGTAATTGAAAATGGCAGGAAAGTAAGGTGTTGGACAGATATTTGACTTGTGCAATCACCTCTGAAAACCTGTACCCCACATTATTCACTGTGGCCCCAAATTTTGAAGCATCTGTGTCAGACTACAGGAGTGAGAAATGCAGGAACATCAAATTAAGTGCAATATAAATGATTGGGGGTTGGATGACCCCCCACCCTTCAACTCCAGTATGATTCTCTAAAGTGAAAATATGATTCTGAAGGAGTTTTCATGGTCAAATCCTGTTATCAGATATAAATCCCGCTGTCATTGAAAATTGACGTTAGAAATGCTTTTGGGAAAATAGGGAACCTCGGAAAGTTCAATGTTTTGCTTGGTTGATGGCACAAGAAGCTTTGCCTTAAACATGAAAATCTTCAGCAAAGGGGTTTCAACATATGTAGTTGATGTTGCCTTCATTGAAAGCAAAGCGACGAAAACCACTTATTTCTTCATCGCTCCTTCAACTCATAGATCTGGAGCCTCTTAGGACTACAGAAGAGCTGCTGTTAAGCTGGAATTTATGAGGTCGGGAGAAGGAAATCGGCGAACTTGGAACGCCATTCCATCAGTAATTTGGTGGATCATGGGAAAGAAATGATGCCCATGAACAAATAAGAAGATTTGCCTCTTTCAGGAATAGTTTATGGTTTAGAACATTTGTTTCTTTCAACAATGAATTAGAGAAAATTACACAAACCTGATGGATGCCACTTTCATGAGCAAAGGCATTAGCTCCAACAATGGCCTTGTGTGGCTGCACATGAAGTCCCGTGTATTCCTCTACCTGCATGACAAATGGTCAGCAGTGCATATTGGAACAATATTAAGTTATTAACCACTAAATGATCACCATACTGTCAAATAGTAGGGATACAAACCATCTTGCTTGACATGAATATATGTTGTGTATTAATCCCTGTATATAGGCCACCTAGTACTTGCTCTCCACGACATTTTAAGGCCATTACAACCTATTCCAGCATTGGAGAAAGTAAAAGGTTAGAAAATGAAGGCCCTGACATGCCCAAGAGGAAACCAAAGAGAAACAAGTATCACAGAGGAAAAAGGAGTCCCATACACGTCAGTAGTTTATCAGTTTAAACGGGACATAACACAACCAATGGCAGAAATTGGCTCCAAAGACCAAAATACAGTTGCATGTTTGCAACTATCGTTTTGCAAAAGAATAAATATTATGTACCACTCATTTTCTACTCTAATATCAGTCTAAATTCAAGATGTTAAATTAGTTTAGGAAGAGGTGGAATAGTTCCTTTTGTCCGGAGAATGCCTTACAAGATTATGGGAAATTTCTTTGATAACCTAAATTTTTGTCAAGGAAAGAACAGAGGGGAATTCATATGAAGGTTTTTCAATTAGTGATTCCACCCCTTACTACCCCTCAAATTTTGGAGACCAAATCATGCAAATGAGAGGACTAAATTTCTCAGTGAAAGGCCCTCACAAACCTCCTCCAAAGAAGCATTTCCAGCTCTTTCACCAATTCCATTGATGGTCACTTCTAATTGTCTTGCACCTGCACATGCTCCCTGAAATTGGACACGCTTTAATGTGCATACAGCTTAAGTTGGCATAAACAACTAGGTTCTCAACATTGAAGCACATACAGCTAAGGTATTGGCAGTAGAAAGCCCAAGGTCATTCTGGCAGTGTGTTGAAATGATCACATCTTCAACTCCTGGGGTATTGGCTTTTATATTAGCAATCAATTTTCCAAATTCTTCAGGTACAGTGTATCCAACAGTATCAGGGATGTTAAGGGTTGTTGCCCCAGCTTTGATAACCTCTCCAAGGATATGATAGAGGAACTCCGGATCCGATCTGAGAGGAATAACAGGTTATAAGGCTATTTTGATAAAATAAAGTAATATTATTAAAGCTAGTACCAAGGAGGTACTGCAAATAAACAGGATATAAGACTCAGATCAGGGAAAAAAAAAAAAGCAGCAGATACAAGTTAGCATTGGCAACAGAACAACTCTTAATAGTTTAACCCTCTTCTTTGAGATCTCAAAGCATCATACTGGAGACTCCTTGATAGGAAAAGACAAATTACAGAATACAAGATCTTATTATCTTTTAAGTGTTCCTTTGAAGGAGAAAAGGGTTACTATATCCAAATAATTTCAAGGTCTCCCACGCGCTAGTTAAGAAGAATGTCATAGACGTGTGTACAAGTTTGGTGTCAACAAACTTGTGACAAGATTTTCTCCAGTGACTTTTCAGAATTCTACAGGATCATTTGCCAGCTAAATCACGAGTCACTTTAACATAAACATCTGAATTTATCCAACACGGCAACACCTTCTTTAAGCATACAACTATCTGTTCAACATATAAGACCATAATGAGCATGACTAATCCAGGAGAAACAAGGAACTATGTCATTATTACTTGGCTCCCGATTGGCAACTGTCTGAATAGCCTAAAATCCATAATTAACTCCATACAAGAAAAAGGCCCAGAAATCAACAATTCTAGCAGTAATGAAAGCCCAAAGAAAGTATATATTGGTAAATCATAGGGGAACAAAAAGTTTGGATGTTAATTGACTTAAATATAATATTATCAATCTTGTATTAAACTATTGAAAATGAAAATATAGTATAGTGGTGGTAAAGATTGTAGTCCGCTAAGGAAATTCTGGCATCAAAACTTAAAATTTGAACTTTTGAAAGTTGTAAAAATGCATAGAAATGACATGGTCACAATAATTTTGGAATATTCAAAAGTGTAAGTGTAAAGTGTCAACCTTCCAGCATCTTCAGGGCTAAACTCAACATCCTCACAGCCAATACTCCTTGCATAAGCCACCATGCTCCTCGCTTTCTCAACAACTTCATCTCTACTCATTTTCAACTTAAACTTCATATGTATCTCACTGGTAGCAATAAACGTATGAATCCTCGGTTTCTTAGCATACTTGACAGCCTCCCACGCCTTATCAATATCCCTCTTATTACACCTCGCCAATCCACAAATAACCGGAACATGTCCCTCTTCATAAACACCATTACCAACTTCCTTCGCTATCAGTTTCACAGCTTCAAGATCAGCTTCAGAAGAAGCAGGAAAACCAGCCTCAATTATATCAACACCCAGCTTAGCTAACTGCCGTGCAACGTCGAGTTTCTCCTTAGTTGTCATTGTAGCCCCTGGAGATTGCTCTCCATCACGAAGAGTAGTATCGAAGATACGGATATAATTGGGATCAGGAATGCGACTGGGTATATATTCCGGCCGACGGCGAACTGAGCAACGGACAATGGGGATTGATGATTTGAACTTGAAGAGTGTTTGAGTTTGAATGAAAGGGTTTTTGGGACGAAATGAGATTAATGAGTTACGGGAAATTGGATGATTTGCGGCGGTTATAGACGCCATTGTTGCTGGAGAAGAGATGAGCGAATGAAGAGAAACTGGAGTTTGCGACTGCTGGTTTTAATGGCGGCGCGCCCAGAGACTGAAAATGCATCCAAGTGACACCTATAAATTTAAATTCCCCAAAATAAATAACCCTTTAATTGGTTACTTATCGCACGTTTTGGTCATGTTTTGAATATTATTGTAAAGGTAAAATATGACGCATTTTTTTTAGATATATTAATAAGTAAATTTTTTTAAAAAAAAAATCTACCTTTGAAATAGTATTTCTTTGTTTCGAAAAGCGTGAACCATTCTTTTAATCTGTTTAAAAAATAATCACTTTCATTTTTTTGGCAGCTTTTTAATTTTTATTTTTTATGTAGCATATTTAAAATTATAAGATTAAAATATATTTTGATACCTTTGATTTTTTTTAATTTAGGGTCATAACTTAGATTTTTTTAAAAAAATTCTATGCTAAATTTCATAGATTTATTATTTTTCCTCCATTGAATTATAAAATTAAAATATATTTTGATGGTTTATAGACCAAGAATAAGTTACGATTTTGAAAAAGAGGAAGCTCTATATCTATAGAGTTCTATGATTAATTTGAGGTATGTGATGTTCAATATTTCTATTTGTGTGATATATTCTTATTTCTTACATATATATGAAAAGGATAATAATGATATAAAGCTAATTGATGATTTTTCATGATCGAATTGCATGCAATGAATCTATTACTTTAACTTGGAACGTTTTGAATTATTCATTGTGGTTGTCATTGCGGTTGTCGTTGTGGTTGTCATTGTGGATCGGATATCACGTTCGGACATATTATTGGATCGGGTGTCACATGCTGACACATTATTGGATCGGGTGTCACATGCTGACACATTATTGCATCAGGTGTCACCTTCTGACACATTATTGGATCAGGTGTCACTTTCTAACACATTATTAGATCAAGTAACACGTTTCGACACATTATTGAATCGGGTGTCACGTTCCGTTACGTAACTCGTTTGGATGTGCGCCCCTTGAGAGGAACATTGTTGAAATTGCATTTGAGTTGATAAATCTGAAATTGATATATCTGGAATGAATTGTGAACATTGTGATTTTCAGTATATGCTTGACCTACGGTATTTTAGTTGCTTGTTATATATTTCACCTATTGGAATAGTCGTGTGATCTTAATAGTGTCTTGCTTTCTTTTTTGTCGAGTGCAGAGCATCTTCAAGCGGCTGCAGATAGATCTCAACTAGTTGATTCCAGAATTTAAGGGTGAGCTAGCATTTTTTGGGATACCATGTATTCTTCCACTATCATAGTCAACTTGCTTCGAGACTCGGACTTTTATTTATTTAATTTTAGTTTTCGAGGTTGCATCCCCTTGTATTAGATTTGTAGTCCGATTTTCGTACAATAATTTTTAATTTTTGGGGATTGTTTTGTTGTTTGATTAGACTACTATTTGAGTTCATGAGAAATCAATCTACTTGGTTTATTTAAAACTTGCTTTCGTAATTTTAATGTCTGAATTGTACTAGTTCAGTTAGTTGGGTTAGAGTATAGATTATTCCAACGGAAGGTTAATATGGGTGTCATTCACCCCCCATTCGGGATCGTAATAATCATAAACAATGTTCATAAAATAAAAGATAGTGACAAGTGTTATCAATCTGTATTACCAAAAAAAATAAGAA
>DF361054.1:42472-55438 GCA_000787875.1 Solanum virginianum | reverse complement strand
GGTCTCCTGGGTGAAAGCCAGATATCCTAACCGCTGGACGATAACGGATTTCATGTGTAGCAAACTGCATTGCTTTTTCATATCTAATAAGATAATCACAATGAATTCGATTATTTGCAAGATTGATCCTCTAATTTTCTGTTTCCTCAAAAATTAGCATTCAATATGAAATAATTATAGAAAACAACATATTTAAATTATCTCCCTTCTTTGAATTTGATACTTAAATTAAAAGATGTGTAAGCAGGTATTTGAAATGACTTATTTTTAGTAATTTTTGGCTTTTAAACAATATATTAGTTTTGAAAGTGTATATAACACAAAAAAAAAAAAAAAAACGTTTTTAAAGCTAAAACGATACCAAAAAAGCCAAAAGTTGGGGGTTTCCAACTTATGACTTATGGCTTATAAGCCAATTTAAAAAAGTCAACCCAAATATTCCCTGAGTTTCATATTTAAATTATCATTTATTAGTTTGAAAAATACACTTTAATAGTGATGTGCGTAAAGATTAAAGTATTACTATTCTAAAAAAAGAGACTATATTTTTAAAAAATAATCATTCTTCTAAAGAATTAAAATTTAAAATATTTTTTTACCCCATTCTCCTATCTTCCCCTTCTCCACCCTTACTCCTTGACAATCCCCCGCCCTTTTACTTTTTAAAAATTTTTTACAATACATTTTAAAAAAATTTAGACTTCATCCCTTCCCATGTTTTTTCCTAAAAGGAATTGATATTATTTTTATTTATTCAAAAACTAAAATTCTACCCCCACCTATTTAATCCTCCTCTCCTGATTTATTTTTTATATTTTTACAATCTTTTATTTTGTGTTAAAATATGTACATGTATTTTTTTAAAAAATATGTTTTTTCTACTTGCATACCAAATAACAGAAATAAAAATTTTAGTTTAAAAAAAGTCTTGCGGCAAGTAAAAAATAATTTTTTAAAAATATCTAATGCAATACGAGAAAAAAGATTGAAAGTGGAAGATTTAGGTGGGTGGGGTAGAATTATTTTTTTTAAAATTAAAATAATTAAATTATTATTTGAAGGGGGAAGAGGGAGGGAGATGAAGTAAGAATTTCTTTAAAAAAATTTACTAAAAAATATTTAAAAGTAAATAAAAAAGTTAAAATTTTAGGTGGGGGTGGGGTGGGGGGTATTGTGAGAGGAAGTAGCGGTAAGAAAATATTTTATATTTTATTTTATAATTTTTTTTAGGGATAGTAGTACTTTAATATTTAATTTTAATTAATATTTATAATCTATTTAATTTTTTGTCAAGGTGGAATATTTTGTCCATGTAGGGCCAATCATCCGAAACGTCGTGTAGTCAACTCCATGAGACTCCAGTAACCCAAGATTGTGCAATATCTCATGACAACTGACTATAAACTCATACACATCCTCATTTAAATCACTTGTGTAAGTTGGAGGATTCATCATTTTGAACCTTCCAAACACCTTCTGCTCATCCACGGTCATAATAGATCTATTAGCCAAATGTGATGTAACACCCGGCAATGCCATACTATCAAAACGAGGAGTTGTAGCGGCAGCTGGCTGAGTACCTGGAGTCTGAGAACCTGGAGCAACTATCTGATTTGGATTCTGGCCTCCAATACGAGTCTGTGAACCATCAGAGGGGACCGACACTTTTCGTGCTTGAGCCATTCCTTCTAGGAGTTCTAGTACTGATGTCGCCCAAATTACACCTCCCTTTTTAGGATAAAATGGTCATTGTCAAGAAATAGAACCTAACCAAGGTTAAGGTCGAACCCATAGGGAATATGTAGACTTAGGAGAATTAAATTAATGCAATTTGAGTGATTAACCTACTTATTTCCACAAAAAAGGGGGTTTGCAATAAGAAGTAGAAAAGTAAACCTAACTAACATAGAGTTTAACCAATATGGAGAGAAACTAGGATATTGTGTTCCCTATGATTTCCTAACTTAGTATCACCAGATAACCTAATTCTTTTTTAGTGTGTAGTATGCAGGACGGTAAGTTAAGTTCACCAAACTCTTTGGTCTAGGCGAGAGGCGAATTTCACTATGCGATTTTGCCCATCTCCATAGTGTGCATTAGTAACCCTTACCTATTAATCCCAGTGCAACCTCCCCTTGGCCTATTTCGTTTGATTAGACGAGAACACACCAAACGAATCTTGTTAATTAATCTCTTTTCCTATTCATTACTACCTTGGTCCAGTTAGTAACACCAGGCGAGTTCTAATGTTGGCCACTATCAGAAAACATGCAAAACGAAAAGAGTTAATTAATATATGCATGCACACTTTCAAAGAATTATGAATTATTCGATTTTATCTTGTTAGTTCTTTATGGTTCCCACAACCATAGATGTGGATTTAACTACTCACGATTTGTGTAGATGCAAAACTTACGAATTTGAATAACATAATAGAGCACTTACATAATTGAATTAAGCACAAGTAAATTCAAGCTTCAATGAAAATCACAAGATTAGTAGATGCAAGACTTATGAATTAGAATAACATAATAGAGCACTTACACAATTGAATTAAACACAACCAAATTCAGGATTCAATGAGAATCACAAGCTTATAAGATCAAATCAAATACAAGTGTTTCTCAAAACTCTCCAATGTTTTCTCTACTCAATCTCACAATTTTTTCTCTCAAACAGTTCAACTCCCTGAAAACTTAATGAAAAATAACCTAAAAATCTATTTATAATATTTAAAATACCACTCCTAAACAAAATAGGATAGCTGGGTCGGCACGCCTCACGAACAGCTTATCGGTCGTCTTGTGTTCCACGGCCCTAGTCGGGCTCTCGTACGATGTTGCTGCAAAACTAGACTTATGATCTACGAAACCCCTCTATTGCCCGTAAAGTGTTCTACGGCCCGTAGGGGGTTTTCGTCTGATGAATATTCAGAAAGTCATTCTTCTCTAATCCTCAGGGCATGAAACATGATCTACGACTCGTAAAGTAATCCACGATCTATCTGCATATTCGTAGAACAATCCTCAAAAGCTCAGTCCCTCACTGGAATTATCCATGAAACCTCTTTCACTGCCGGTAGAATGCACTACTGCTCGTAAAGGGTCTTGTATGTCATCAAATACAACTTCTGCATTTTCTTTCCAAAATCAAGGCCAACCTTGGAATCCTGCAAATAAAACACAAAAACACATAAAACCCACTAACATTGCATTGAGAACACACAAAATTTAAAGTTTTAAGCATCAAAAGTGTTGTATTTTGACAGCACATCAAGTATACGAACCAAAGTATCTTGAAGCACTGGAGTGACAATAGAACCAGGTGGAGCCTGAGAGGGTCCATATTTCCCAACATGACCCTGCACATCCTCGTGAATCACATTTGCATTTGGAAGTACTGCCCCAGCATGGTCTTGGGTGGCTATTGGTATCTGCCCTCCCATATGTGTGTTGTAGCATGGCCTCTTCCTCGACCACATCTTTGACCCCTGCCTCTACCCCGCGTAGTAACAGTAGAAGTAGGTACGGGAATAGGCTCCTGATTATCACTCGCAGATGCGTGAGTCCTAACCATCTGTGAAAGAATGAGACAATAAAGTTAAAATTTCAATAGAATCAAATTTGCATGACACATAATATAAGAATAGGAGTTTCTTAAATGTCCTATAGCCTCTCAAAGATAAATATGGACGTCATCAAACTGATCTGCAAGATTCTACTAGACATTGCTCTTGTATTTATGAGATCAATAAACCTAGAAATCTAATACCAAATTTATCATGATCCCAAAACACGAGTCATGATGACATATATACTCCCAGTCGATAGGTTAGCCAATCCAATAAATTAATAATCAATGTAATAAGTAAAGTGAAATACAGATAACAAATGAATATCCTCAACAATAAGTCCCTTATAAGTACAAAATTATGAAAAGCTAAAATCTCACCCCAAGATTTGGTGTCACAAGTACAAGAGCTTCTAAAATAGTGATGCAAGTCTGAAACTAAGACGACAAATCTAAACATAAGAAATATCCTGTCTGAATACAAAAGAAAAATAGAATGATTAACGAAATAGAGGGAGTTGTAGACTGCAGAATAGCTAAGCAACTCACTACAACTCTAGAATAATCCAAGCTTGAACTCAAATAGCTCCACGGAATGCGCTTGTACTCGGAATTGAATCTGCACGACAAAAAGAGTGAACCAAGTGTAGTATGAGTATGAAATAACATGTACCCAGCATGTCTCATTGACCAACAATGAAGAAGTAGTGGCAGGAGTATATATAAAAAAATATCATCTTCTAATTTTGTAAGCCCGTACTGTACTTATCAGTCAAGTATTATCAAATAAGAGTAATCAAATATCGCATGATGTCCAACATCAATAAAGCAAAATCAGCAGAATGAAGAATATAATGAGATACAACGCAACACCATGAAATGATATACCTCAAATGCCAAGTCATCTCTAAATCGTATATACACAATACCTCTCGAGAATACGTTGAGGGTTTGTGACCCAAGGGGGACTCGCGAGGTCCATATACCGACACAAATGATTTTTACGTGTCTGTGAGGACGATTTCAATGCACTATCATAAAATCAACCATCCCCAACACGGACGATCTGCACGTGCCCAACTTAGATTATAACAGTGATCTCAACACACACTCAATATCATGTCAATACATATGCATAATATAACGTCAATAATATGGGGGATGGTGATGCTACACAATACAATAATTATTAGTACAACATATAATCACCTCAACTATCACAAATATATGGATTCAATAAAGAAACACAATCACATAAAGAAACTAAGTTATACCACATCAGCTAATGCCCATATGCTTTGACATTTTTGGATTACAATCCATCATCCTATAGTAATAAACCTTCCCTTTAGAACACCGGTGCTCGCACCAATGCCTCTCACACCATTGGTACGAGACCTCAATCTTTCATCCTTATCCATTCTTTATTTTGTTGTTTTAGTCTTAAATTAGAAAAAAAATATCCTTCAACAAAGTCTGAAAGTCTTAACATAGCTCAATTGCCGAACACGTGTCACGAATCCTTAAGATTTTGTCTTTTTCTTTCGTAAAATGTTAGAACGTTCCCAATCTATCAAATATATAATGTTGATAAATAAACTGATCTGTAGACATCTATATTGCTATACTTTTATCCCAAACTCCAAATATTGAATCATAATGAAAGAAATTCAAAACCTGATCAAATACACAATCCTTAACTTTAAGTATTGTGTTTCCTTCAAACAAATGTATATTTTCTTTTGAGAAGATGGAATAGCTACTAATTTAACGACCTTCTAATTACATCTCCTTTCTCACTAATCACCGTGTCATTATTGTCCAGTAAATAACCTACGAATGACCAATAATATAAGCATCCTAAGATTGTAACGTGTAATAGCAAGAACAATTCTAATTGAATTGTCTTGATTTTATTTTCTCCCCAATTCTGTAATACTCCAACATTACTCCTGAGGGACCCACCAACTAGTAACATCCAAACATACAACAACGTCAATTTAATGACCCAATTTCTTCCACACACAATGTAATACCCACTTTCTTTCATGAATAATGCATAATTTTATTCATATACCTACTAATTTACTCCCTATTGGAAGAATAGAGATTTAAAACTCACTTGAAGGAGTTGTATCCCTTGTGCGGATGCTGTAGTTATCCCTCGTCTATTCCCTTTTCTTTCTTTTTGAAAGACAAATTATGATTCAAAATTGTTACATCTCACTAACTTATTCTAATACATAGGTCAAGTGACTTAGAGTAAAAATAAATTATTGACCTAGTTCATTTACCATCCCATAATTAATTATCTAACATTATTAGCCTACTATAATAATTATAGTCAAACAAATAGTCCAAAATTACTATTGAAAGTTTTCGAAAAGGGTCCTTTATGAAAGAAATAGTTTCAGTGCTCAAAATGACTTAAGGAGTCATACATATAACAAATTTTTTTAAAAAATAAGTAAAAATATGTTGGAAACATCAAATTACTCCTTTTATATTTAAGAGTCTTTACATTAAATTTTAATCAATTAATTATTTTACTTTTAACTATTCAACTCCAAATCATTACTTTATGTATTTATAAACTATTAACATATTTATATTATAAATAATTAAATTGATTTTCTCATCTTTGCCGGTTAACAATAGATTAAACTATTGCATCAAATTAATAATATTTACTTAATTTTATTTACAAGAATATTATATTTATTGTAACAAGTACAATTTATATATAATTTTAAAATTGACACGATATATGCATGCAAAACACGTACACTAAATTAATACACAGAGAGTCATGAAGCTTTGCACCCACTCCTTCTTCTACCTCTGCAGCCCAAGGCTTTTGAGAGAGAAATCTAGCAAGAGTCTCAGAAGGCACCTATGGACAACTAAGTTTGATTGAATTTTAATCAGGAAGAAATTTAGATTATAATAAATTTAAAATATATTAATCTAAATAAATATTATGAATAAATAATATTTGATTAATTGTTTAAGTTCCACAAATATGAATTAATTGGGCTATAAATAACAAGCCTACTTTGCCAAGCCTAAAAAATATCAACTTATCTTAAAGGTGTAAATTGATATTCAATGATGTGACAAGCAAGTCAAATGAAGGGGTCAATAGGCTTATGACGCTCATAAAAAAGACATAATATGACTATTTAAATCAAATACCAATAAAAATGTGTTATCTATACAAGTGACATATTTCTGTCATGCCTCGAGCCTACATCCTGGATGTGGCTAGCACTCGAAAATTATTTCTTGTTTCAAGCGAACCATTTGGCTTGCTAACTTACTCAGCGAAAAATAGTAACATTATAATGAATTAGAATGTACTCAATATTCATGAACTCTGACACTTGACTCAAAGCATTCAAATAACTCCAAGGAAATAACATGAACAATATCTTTCTAGTCTATGAAGCCTCTAAAGTACTGACTTTGAACTAGGTATCGAAGTAGACTTATGTCTACTTCAACTGAAATAAATACAAAAGAAATAAAGACTCACGAGCTCCTCTGAATGCAAAGAGGCCTCACCGATTGCTGATAGGGACTGTCTTACCGAATGTCTGCCATCATGAGTACCTGAATCTGCATCATAAAATAATGTAGCGCCAAAGGGCGTCAATACGTGGAATGTACGGTATATAAGATGGCCAAAAAGTTCTAAGAATAGAATAATCAACTTTAGAACTGAACTTTCAGATAACTTAATTGACAAAAGTATGACATGCAAGTGAAACATATGTTTAAAATGCCTTTAAGAGTGTAACTCAATGTAAAAGAAATATTTACTTTAATGCATTAATGAGCACAAGTAAATATATTAAAATATAATATTCAAATGCTTAGCTCTGAAAATAGCTCAACTCAATTGATGGGGTTGCTCTTATACATACATAGCAAACTCAACAAACAATAACATATCCAGTGAAATCTCACAAGTGGGGTTGGGAAGGGTAAAATATACACAGTCTTTATCACTACCTAAAAGGAAATACTTTAATAAAGAAATAATAAATCTCAGTGTATAAAATAATAAACTTTATTTCTTGGAGAGTTTCTCTAACCGACGACCATCATTATGAGCCCCGTGATGATACAATATCTTGCCCACACTGCCAGAGCCATCCCATACTTTGCTAGGGTAAGGGACAAAAACTAGGGGAGTGGAACCATCTGAAAACTGGGTCATCTCAGTGGCAAGTGAGGAGCTGTACCCTTGGTACAATCCTATCCTACGTTGGCTACGTAGTTTATGAGTTCGAGTTATTATTACTTTTACCCATATCAGTGCTTAATACTACTCCCAAAAGTATTAATCATATGCTCATACTTAAAAGAATATTTTTGCTCAAAATATTACTTTTCTTCTCTTTGGGACTTAGCCCAACTTAGCATTCTCTTAACCTTTCTCAAAACTCTCTAAAATCATAGTCTTCATGCTTCACTATTCATAAAATACTTATACTAATACTTTTCTTGAGTTTAAAGCAAGATTTCGAACTTTATAGATTTTCTTAGTAACTTTAGGGTTTAACTAATTTAACAATTAAAAGTAGTATCTCAACTTAAGACCCCAATTTATTAGAAAGATTTAGTAATAATCTCATGTTTTTCTTCAAAAATAGCATAAACAAGAACAATTACTCATAATGAAGAAACCTTGTTATCAACTAATAATTTGATACTTGGAGAAACTAGTAGTTAATGATGGTAAAATAATGTAGGAAGATTTTTGTAGGCCTTACATTCCTGGAGAAATTAGATTCTTCAAGAATTTGAAGGTGTTAAAAAGCCCTAGCTTTCTCCTCTTGAAACTAAATTCTAAGTTTGGAGAATGTTTTTAGAGTTAATGAGTTGAAGAATTACGTTTTAGGGTTTTAATTAGGTGAAAACTGACTACTTTAGGCTTAAAGGGTGAGAAAGGACGAAAATATCCTTTCTTTAAAAATGTTGTTTAAGTCATCTACGGGCCATCTACGGCCTGTAGAAACTTTTACGATTCTATGAGCCCAAATCATGGCCCGTAGAAGCATCTACGCCCCGTAGTTGGGTTCGTCATGTTTGGAACTCAAAAACGGACTTTTTGAAGTTTTTCCCATGAGTTAACAAACGTGTTGTAACTCAAACCATGACCTGTAAGTCAGTTTGTCACTTCCACTCTGCACTGGTAGTCCGTAGTAAAATGGTCATAACGTTTTACTCCGAAATCCAAATAGGGTGAAGTCGATGGCTTTGGAAAGATAATTTAAAGACCTTTAATTTGGTAGGTCATGGGACACCTAATTCTTTGCATGTTAAAAGTTATGATCATTTAATGTTTATCTTTGCATAATCTAATGCGAAAAACTTAATCGGTGGGAAAGTTTTGAACTTTTCTAAGTACTAGAGGTCTCTTATGAACCTAATTCACTTCTAATACACTTCATACATATACGAATGAGCCTTAAAATATAAGGACAAGTAACGCATCACTAGGTACAGGCTTATATACTAACGACGAAAAAATAATTGGATCCTATGAATTGAGTTGTGGGGTGTCACAATTTCGTTCAATTAAATATGAACACGACACTTCAATCTGATAGGTTGAAAGATCCGTCCTCATTACAACTTTTTCATCCCAAAATTATAAATGGTGATTTTCATAATTTAGAAAAATGGTCGGGAAATTGATAACAAAAAAGCAAGAGAGAGTTAATGAATCAAACACCAGTAATTTTCTATATATAAGTCAAGATTTGAAGAACTTCAAGCTAAGGATCACAGTTCATAGCGTAAATACAAATTCGTTATCCATGACAAACATCCAAGTGTTCATAGCAAGTAAGTCAAATCAAATTCATTAGCATAGTTTACATTAATATGGAAAGAATTAGAGGATTATTATAGAGATCGTAACATTCACTATATTTGAAATCGAGTATTAGGATTATTGCTATGTTTTTCTTTGTGTTGGTTATTATTGTTCTTGATGCAAATTTTATGGTCTACAATATCGTTTTCCCTTGTCAGATTGGCTGTGAAATTTGAACTACATTTCACATTCTACTGGTTGTTTTTTGTTTGTATGTTCAGAGACGTCTTACAAGAATTGTCTAACAGCTTGCAATAAATGTATCAGTTATGTATCAACAAGGAAAGTTCACATTAAGAGGTGAAATAAACTCAAAATTTTATATCTTCACAAAACAAAAAGAATGTGTATAGAGATGGGGTTGCTCTTATACATACATAGCAAACTCAACAAACAATAACATATCCAGTGAAATCTCACAAGTGGGGTTGGGAAGGGTAAAATATACACAGTCTTTATCACTACCTCATAGAGATAGAGAGACTGTTTCCAGAAGACGCTCAACTCAAAAATGTCAGGCCCCAAAAGCTGAAGATACTAGATATGAAAGAGAAATAACTAAAATGAAGGTCAGAGCAGAATAAACAGAATCAGATATCCAAAAAGTCCATGTTGGTGCATTCAGACTTGAATCATCTTATTGGAACTTTTATCCAACCATTTGCAAAAGCAATGGCCAAGATCACAAAGGGTGTTGACATTCCAAATATGATTATATAGGGAAGAGGCGTCATCATAGGGTTCTCCCCTGCTCTTTCTCCTGCAGATCGCCAATACCTGTAACACCCAATCGCTTTCATAAACTCAGTCTTTCTTCTTGTTTCCAATTTTCTTCAATAAAGAAAGTGATTTTATGAGATGACAACTATGTGTTGACTGACCTTCTAAAAATAACTCCTCAAACTAGTTATGGTTGGCGATATGAACAATTTATCTCAATTCTCTTCTATTCATAACAAACCGATGTTGTGTATCCCTAGATGACTACATTTTAACTAATGTTGTTTGAACTTTTCAAAAATTTCAAGTGCTTGACGGATCCTTCACAAGTAGCATATTTTCAAAGGATTCAACACAAGTTGAGTAGCATTTTTAGAGAATATGAGCAACATAGAGTTTGACAATTCTTTTCAATCATCATTCACCAATCAGATTAATCCGGATTCACTCCAAATAGTCCACTTAAAGGAGCAAACTTATAGCTTACCATAAGGTTCTTAATTCGAGACTTTTTGATCAAGGGATACAAAATCCAAATCGTTTCACCAACAAACTCAATATTTAATGGATTTATCACACTTCCAACTCTTTAGTGTCGACTACATTTTCTAATGATCAATAACTTTTGCTCCAATAATATATTTGTGTTAAGAAATTCATTAAATATATAAAATTATTAAGTTCAGAAATCAAGTGGAAACTTACTGTTCAGGTTCTTCTTCTTTAGTTATGAATTTCTTCTTTCCATCTTTGTTGACATCACCCTCTCCTCCTATCAAAAATACATTTTGTTATATGGAAAACAGTAATAATATACACAATAAATTAATTAACCCAAACCTAATTTTGCAGAAACTCTGAAATGATTTGCTCCCCTTCTTTTCAATGAGGTTGAAGTGAGAGATTGTGGAAAAGGTAAAAAAGCTTCCCTTGATAAAGCTGCAAAATTCATGCTAAGTGCAGAAGACACAGCCATATCAGCTGCAACTTTTGAAAAAACAAAAAAGATTCTGCAGATAATTTGTGGATGGATAGTGTTGAAATATATATCTTGTCACTTGTGGTCAAAATTGTAACTAAAGTAATATCTTCAAGATATTTCTCTCTACAACTAAATTGTATTTCAGCTAGAACCCCAATGTTTAGAATACTGTCATTTGGACCCTTTAGCTTAAACAACATATGCCTAAAATATGGTGAGGACCTAAAATGTCTTCGAACTATTGAAAATAATATAAAAGTGTCATCCATTCACCTATTGGGTCTAAAATGCCCTTATTATCTACTTTTTAAGTCTAAAAATGTCATTTATTCACCTTTTTTGACTCACTTGTACCTTTGAAACTAACAATCTTTTTTTTCTTTTTTAAATATTTATTATGTTTCATTTTTATCATGGAATAAAGTAATTTGAGGAGGAAAGGATCAGAATAGTCCATTATCTTTGGACTTGGACTCAAAATCATCATTATCATTTTATTTGGAGCATTAATAATACACAATGTTTACAAGAAAGATTAAAATAGTCCATTATCTTTGGACTTGGACTCAAAATCATTTATATTCTTTTATTTAGAGCATTAATACACAATCTTTACTATAGTGGTGCAATTTTGGTTATCCTCCAATTTTTTTATTAAATTTTAATAGAATATTTTTTTACTTTAAATGCAAATACCATTTTCCAATAACCTAAAAAACATAATAAAGTTATTAATAACTAATAAATTTTATAATTTTTTCACACCAAATGTATCTATATTTTGAAGATATAAATTTTTTACCGTTTATTAAATTTGATCTTGTATTTAATTTGAAGATATAAAAATTAAAAATTTCACCATTTCAATTATATCTTCAAATCAAATACAAGATCAAATTTAATAAATTGTAAACAATTTATATTTCTAAATGTAGATACATTGGTGTAAAACAATTTATAAAATTTATTGGTTATTAATAACTTTATCATGTTTTGTAGGTTATTAGAAAATGGTATTTTGCATTTAAAGTAAAAAAATATTCTATTAAAATTTAACAAAAAAATTGGAGGATGACCAAAATTGCACCACTGTAGTATACATCGTGTACTATTAGTGCTCCAAACAAAATATTATGGATGATTTTAAGTTCAAGTCCAAAGATAATGGACTATTTTAGCTTTTCTCGTAAATATTATGTACTATTAGTGCTCCAAATAAAAGATTATGGATGATTTTGAGTCCAAGTCCAAAGATAATGGACTATTTTGGTCATTTCCTCTAATTTGAGTCCAAAAATGCTTTTCATTTATCTTTTTGGCTCACTTATACCCTTGAAACTAACAATCCTCTTTTTATATTTTTAAAATATTTGTTATGTTTCATTTTCTTATGAAATAAAATCCCCATCCTCAATTCTTTTTTAACAAAAAAAATATCTTATAATTTTTATTTTATTTTTTAAAGTTTATTTTTGGGTTATAAAGAATGATATTATTTTAATTTGGACAAAATATGTGAAAAATATGATCAAAAAAGTAAACTAGTAGTTTTACGGTTTTTTTTTTTCAAAAACGAAATTTAGGGCTATGAAAAAGATATATATATA
Organism: Solanum virginianum; assembly: GCA_000787875.1. Taxonomy (NCBI): domain Eukaryota; kingdom Viridiplantae; phylum Streptophyta; class Magnoliopsida; order Solanales; family Solanaceae; genus Solanum; species Solanum virginianum. Next base: position 42,672 of record DF361054.1, on the reverse strand, counting down.
TATATATATATATATATATATATATATATATATATTGCATTTAATAAATTATGGGGAAAAAATCTTTAAAAAAATCTCTTAAAAAAATCTAAAGTTACAAAAATACATATTTTGAATTTTTTTTTAAAAAAAACTGCATATACTTGTATTTTATGTTGATAAAATAATTAACCTTTTAAGGCTCAAAGCGATTTATTAAA
>DF361054.1:27841-42397 GCA_000787875.1 Solanum virginianum | reverse complement strand
CGATTTAGCTTTCTTTAATTTTTTTTATTTAATCAAATTTGAATAGTTTTCGTATATATACTTATGGATCGTGGTTGGACTCATAGAGTCCTTCCACACTTAGTCATTTCTTGGACCTCATCAAAGAAGCGATTCTACGGGCCATTAATTGATCTACAGACCATGTTATTAACTTGTATGTCACTTTCCATCAAACTCCAAAATTTCTTCATGTTAATCCACGAACCTATCTACGGTCCATCATTCTTTTTACGAACCGTCATTGGGTTTGTAGGTTACCCCACACTTGAAAACTTTTTCTCTTTCCTGAAGTTCATGTTTAAGGACCGACCTATGGGCCATAAGTCCACCTATGGGTCGTAAGTCACCCTCATAAACTGACTCTAGGTCATTTTCTAACTTTTCTGCACTCTAAGATTCCTAAATTGTTGATCGTTACATCTATTCTAGATCAGTATCCTTGTTTACCTTATTTAGGAGTCTGTTGACTTAAATAAGATTTTCTTCTTTTTTTCCGCACTCTTATTTTATTTGTCATGTGTCTAATGAACGTGATTCACAATATCATTTTCACTTCCTATTAGGAGAATTTGCATTACACCCTTCATCATCTTGTTCACACTTGTCACGACCTGTACCTAGGGTCTAGGTGTGACATGGCGAATGAGAACCCAAAAATTCCAAAATAAACCTCGTAGTATCCATATTCACATCATCAGTTCGAAAGCGCGTAAAAGATAGTAAGCACATTGTTTTAAGGGACGGAAAAGTAGGACTCACTCTATGGGAGCAAAACAGGACTAAGGATCTTCAATATTTCCACATCATAACATATATATATATATATCACATCATAACCGAATCATAATAACAATATCCAATAGATAACCATAATCATAATCTCCAAATATCAACATATAACATATATCCATACAAGAGTCTAGAAGATGGTCAATAATGCCTCTAGTCATAGAATAGAGGGCTAAGACATGTCTCTGACTCACCCTCAAAATAAGTAGCATAAATGGAAGCAACATAAGGTAGATGGATAGGGGCTTGTCCTTGTAAGATAGGACTCACCACAATAACTTTCTCAAATCCGACTAGCCATCAAACGACGGATGAATGTAGTCTCCATTCTCTACATAGTTAGATCATATAGGCAAAAAGTATGTGTTAGCACGTTTGAATGTACTAAGTATGCGGGCATGCAATGCACATGAACTTATTAAACCTACATTTAATGTTAGATGACAAGGCGCATAATATAGAAAGAAATATATAATCAAAGGAATATAATATAACAATATGCCATGAAATCCATGATGCATGCTATGCTATAATGCTTATTATAAGAGGGGATGAAACCTCAACCGAAATGTAAGACCAAGCGAGCTATTACTTGAAATCCTGATGTTATCCCCACATGGGACAAGAGGTGGTCCACTTGCCAAAGGTAAACCATACTTCTCCTTACGGGCACCCCCGTTTTGGAGAAATAACCTTCCTTACGGGCATCTCTATTTCAAATAGGATTTTCATTCATCACATACTTCAACTTAGGGCACCCCCATTTCAAATAGGATTTTCACATTATATATTATCATATCAAAGTTGTAACCGCACTGTTAGGACCCAGACATTGTACGATCTCATCGAAGCTTGAAAATCTCAATTTTGGAAAGTTTTGGACCAAAGTGATGCTACATGGGAGCTCCCACACTCTGTGTGAGGTCACACAGACCGCGTGGAGCCTCCATGAAGTGGCCATTGACCTTATGAGGGTGCTTGACCCTTAAACTTGGTGATTTTAAACTAAGGTACGCCACACATGGACCGCTCATGGTCTGTGTGATACCTCATGGACCACTCACGGTCTGTGTGACACCTCATGGACCACTCACGGTCTGTGTGACACCTCACGGACCGTGTGGTAGGCCGTGTGATGGCATTAGCTTGAAATCCCATAGTTTTGGGAGCAAGTGTGGTGACATGGCCCGTGTGGAGTGACATGGCCCGTGTGGAGTGACATGGCCCGTATGACCTTCCGTATGGCTTTCGGAGTGAAATTTTTTTAAGTACGGAATCATCGTCTCATAACTTCTTCGTGGAAAATTTTTCTAAGGGAAGGGGTACGAGCAGTGTCATGGCCCGTGTGGCCTCCCGTGAGGATGATTTCGTCAAAAACTTCTAAGTATGGGATTACTGTTTCGGACCTTGGTCAGGTGAAATTGTTTTCTAAGTGTTGGTTCACGGACAAGTATACGGTCTATGTGATGTGTCACGACCGTATAGTCCTCCCTGAAACATTGATTTTTAATTTTTCAACTCATTTCATTAATGACATTTTCGTAATTATGATTTATTCTAAGGGTCTCTTGTGACTTCCTATACTTCCTAAAGGCTTCCTAATGACCTAAACTCTATTCCTCTCATTCAAATTCATTCCTCACATTTAAAAAATCCTCTCAAGTCTCTATCAAAATACTTTTGTGGGGCTGAGCTATGTTTTATTGTTGATTTTAAAGTGATTTAAGCCCTAATATGATGAAATGCATTGAAGTTATGAAAATGCATGTCCCTTTTAAAGCTTGATTTGTGCATGTGTAATCTATATTATGATTTAAATGTAAAGTTTACTTATGTCTTTACTTGGATTTCATAATATATTGTTGATTTAAGTTTGAATCTCTATTACTCATGCTAATCTCATCTCATTCATGGCATATGCATACATGACTATAGTTTTTATGAAGTTTATGAAGTGGGTCAAGACCCAATTATGTTTATGTATATGATTTTGATTAGATTATGGTTATGACAAGAATGTGATTACGTAAATGTCTAAGATTATGGCTCTTTGAGCAATTATGGGTATTTATACCACTATGTTTATGGAGCATCGATTGAGGTTTGAGGCAGGGTGGGCTATCCCCAAGGGTCCATACTCATTTCTCAAGAAGGTGGTCCAGCTATTCCTATGTATGAAAAGTATTCATGAAGAATGTTTTGGCCTTTTGCTTATTATGCATAATTATGAAGAATGTGATTTGTCTTTTAAGCCTATGAATGCATGTAAACAGGGGTGGACCCATGTGTTGGGTTCCGGGTGCTCGAGAACCTACTGACCCCAAAAATTTTTTTGTGTATCCATATAGAAAATATGAAATAATGGTATAAATATAAGGTTAAGTACCCATTGAACAAGAAGTTCCGTGGGTGCAGTGGGTCTCCATGCCTTCTTAGGGTTCAAAATGAGTTGAAGACCCGAGTTTGAATCCCACTGGCAATAATTCTTTTAAATTTGAGCATCCACGGTCCACGAATCCAAAAATTTTTTTAAAATACCAAACAAAGGATTCGGGTTCAATTTTCACTTTTGAGAAGAAATGAATCACTCAAAAATGGCCACTAACTTGCAGTTGATCGACTATTAGGTAATTGACTAACTTTTAAAAGATTTGATTGACTTTGAAAAAGTTGACTAGTTTAAAAGTTGACTAATTTTGAAAGAATTGGCTAAATTTGAAAGAATGTTGACTAAATTTGAAAGACTTGACTAAAGAATGTTAACTAAATTTGAAAGAATGTTGACTAAATATGAAAGAAAAAGATAGACTAATTTTTTTTAAAAAGGGACTAATTTTGACCCATTTTGAGGGAATTTTATCAAAATAAATTATGGAAAGTAATTTTAACACTAAGAAAACAACAAAAAAAGGTAATTAACACAAAGGCAAACAAATTGGAAAAAATGAATTAGATTAATTAACAAACAAGTCATACAAATAAAGTTAGAGTTAGTTAACATCACAGACAAATAGACATAATAAAATAGTGAGAAAGAGAATAAAATACTAAAGTACTAGGCTTTGCAGATCCAATAAATTCATGTCCAGCTACTGCCTTATTGGGCTTTTGCCTCTTTGTCCTTGTACCGTTGCTACGTATACAGTGAGTGTATAATAGTGTATACACTATGTATACTGGTCTATATGTCTGCTCCTTTGCACTCCATGACCTGTATTTCGGCTTCCAAGACGATGTGGAATACTTCCTTTCTCTGGCAAGTCAACTAGGCTAACTCGAAGAGGGAAGTTGGGCCTCCATGGCCCAACGAAATGCACACGAGAGTCCTAATGGACTCGTGAATAATGGAATTCATGCGATAAAGACAAGAGGTAGATTAGTATATGAATAAATGACTTAATTAAAACAAACAAAAACAAATCAAGTTATCCCAATCACAGATGAACTACTGCTAACACAAAACTCATCTAGGACTTAAAAGGGATACAACATGATGGCATATTATTTAAATATAGGAAATATAAGGGAACTTGGAACAATTAAAACAAATAGAAAGGAATTAATGTATGGCACCAAAGACACCGTTGGTTCATAAACCAAAAAATGGGTAAATTACCAAATATTAATGTTTACAAGCTACATACTTTCTAAAGGAAGTGGAAAGATGTAACAATCAATCCTACATAAACATAACAACTTTCAGTTAATTAAAACCAAGAAGAAGACAACCACTCACTATATACCAACTTTAATCAGGAACGTAAAATTTAAGAGATTAACAAGGGACGAAAAGATTATTTTAACAGGTCAAAATAATGGAACCAAAGTGATTTAAGTAACACCAAAACCTTGCCTATACCTGCTCAAACTAAGAAATATCTCCCCTAATAAGCTTGATAGAAGGGTACCCGGAATCAGATTATAATAATGTAATATGACAAGTCTAATAAAATGAACTAAGCATATTTTAACCCTTAAAAATACTGGAAAGAAATCAGACTTCAAATAGAAGTATCTCAGTACATATTAAAGCAAAATGGGACATAAACTGCTATAACTTAGAGCTAACGCAGTGACATTAACCCAACAACATAGAATATGTGAGGAAAGGAGTGAACAAGCATAAAGAAACCATGTCTTTCTTGTTTAAAAGCATACGAGTGACTAAAAGAGCTTGAATTTTTAATTTTTATCTACCGTAAAATAGAATCTCAGGAACAGATTCAAACCTTCTTGACATTTACAGCACTATGTAACCAAGCTAATCATTACTCTCAAACAGACAAGAGAGTTTCCGAAGAAGTGCTAAGTAAAGAAGATGAATGTAAAGGCAAAAGTGTAAGTAAACTTTGGAATTCAAATATTCAAAACCTCATTCAATAGTCTTGTTGTGACTTAAAACTTGGACTTTCGAAGATACTAAACAATGAAAAGCAGATAACCCAATTAGCATACTGACAAACTATATTCCCATAATAACAGGACTTAAAGACATGAAATTAACACTCAAAAGTAAGCTATAACATGCTAAACGTCAAACATTAACCAACAGGTCGTGTTTAAGGCAGTCACAAGTTCAAAATAACATGACTTGGGTCTTAAGTCTATAAAGAAAATCAAAGACTAAAATGGACAATCCGAAATAGAGACAGGAAGCTTCAACATAACAGGGATTGAACAAGAGAACATAAGCCCAACCTCAAATTAAGAATCTTACAATTTAAGACACGGCCCTACTTGAAATAAAGTCACATATATTACAGTGAACTAAAGCATTATCATTTTACAGTTAAAAAAAATGATAAAACTCGAATTTATGCATACTAAATAACACTTAACTATCAAATGACTAAAAAACAAAACACAATAGGGATGGATTATAGAGTGATTGAGTGACTGCAGTAGACAAAAGAGAGCCTAATGAAACCACAATATGTTCCAGGTCTTTAAAAAAAATCAAAAAGACTCTTAAGTCAAAAACACATGCATTACAACGAATTAACAAGATCATTTTTGGGGTTAGACATTTCTTTCCTAGAACCAGAAGCTGGGGTCATAAAAAGATTACTGAAATGGTTAAAATCACAATAGAGTCAGTCGTAGTACGTAAACAATGCAACATCATCAGGAAAGACGAGTTGATTTCAAATGAAATTACCTTCTCTTGGGCAACATTCTGCAAGATAACTAACAACCTAATAACATGCTAACTAAACTGTATTCGCCAAAGCAAACTGACTGCATCTTAGAGATACAAAACCGATATAAAAAACAAGGCATAACATGCCAAATGAACCCAGAGGACATAGATAGACATCATCAGATAACATTTATGTGGCTGATACATACTGAACAGGGGTTTGGGGATAGAAAATAAGATGGGGAAAGACTTCACAACATATACTCATGGGTTCGAGATCATTCAACAGAAAACTCAAGCTCACAGGCTTAATTATCAAAAGAAAAGTGAAAACGAATCATTTTAAGTACTACTTGACCAGAAAGCTTGAGGTCAATTAAGAAATAACGTCGAACAAGTCACCTGAAATCCGCACACAATACAGACTACTTATCACTTAACGGTAAACCACAACATTGATATAGCAAGAACAGGAACATTCCACCATTATTCGACTAAATTGACAAATACAGTAGCTTGACACTTAAATAGAAATCCTAAATCACAATCACTTGCATCATATAACACATACATTATTCAGGAAAGAAAATATGAGAACACAAATGGGGCGTCACCTTTTGATGATCAGCGTTTTGGGACTTCAACGAGCTAGAAGAAAGCTCCTCCCAATAGACCCTTCAACTTCGACTCAAAATTCGCGATTTGAATATCTTCTAATAAACCGATTACTTCTGGAAAACACTGAATGTTGTATAGGAATTGTTAGGGTTTTTCCGCAGTAAGAACGGCTCAAGAATCACCCCTTAAAATCACCCCTTAACAGCAAGAAATAAAAGGGATTATATAGAGAATTTTTAGGGTTCCAAAATGGGGGGAAATACTAGGGCCAATCCAAAAATTGGGAGCAGATTTTGGGGTTTTTGAATTCAAATTCTTCAAGGAGGATAAGGATAGATTGAATCCTCAATGGATTTGAGGATTTGACCATCGATCTATGAGGGCAAGCATACGATTGAGACACCTGGAAATACTCTCCAACGGTGTTGTACTGAGAGCAACAAGGACGAGCCACGTAAGGTATGAATTAAGGAGGGGATCATTGAGGGATTTGGAATAAGAGTTCTAGGTTATTTGGTTGATTCGCGAAGGAGAAGAAGATATGGGAGGGTGGACGCACGCATGGGGAAAGAAGAAGAAGAAGAAAGAAAAGTAAGGGATTGGGGGGCGCATGGCCCTCACACATAGGTGTAAATATAATATATGTATATGTTGGTTGATGTAAATGGGATTTGGGCCAGGTAAGGAATTAAAATTGGGCTGGGAATGGGATTTGGGCTAGAATTTTGGTCCAAGATGAAGGCTGAAAATGGGTTCAAGATGGGAATTTAAAATTTAGAAATTGACCAATTCGATTGCAATTTTAGTCAATTAAAAGTAATCAAATTGAATTCGAATGACTGATTTCACTATACGATGAATTATACAAATTAATTAAAGAGCTTTTAATATTATCAACCTGAAATAATTAAGAATAATAACTCCTAAAATAAAAAAATGAAACTTATTTGAGAAAATATTTTTTTGTATTTTTGAAAGCTAATTATTTCAACTTGTTAAAATTAAAAGCTCAATGATTAATTTATATTAAAATTAAAAGCTCAATGATTAATTTATATCGTGAAGGGTAAAAATTGGATGTCAACATATACATATATGTATTCTAGTGGGATGATGAATTAGCACCGACGGGATTGGAGGCAGGGTGGGCTATCCCAATGGGTCCAAACTCCTTTCTCTTAAACTATGTGCCTAACATAGGTACATGTTTATGCCCAAGGGGGAAAGAAGAAGAAGAAGAATGTTAAGGATCTACCTTTGGCAAGTAGGTCACCTCTTTATTCGTGGTAGGGGAGACGATAGAGTTCTAGGTTATAGCTCACTTAGTCTCATCTCAGTTACGGTTCCATCCTCAATATATATGAAGTATTTTTGCATTCATACATCACGTACCTCATGGCATATTGATATATTATTCTCTTGATATACGGTTCTTTCTATATATGTGCCCTTGTCATCTAACATTGAATGCAGGTTTAATGAGTTCATGTAAGCCTCAATTGATGTCAAATATTCTCTTGGTTTATGATTTTTTCTATATATGTGCCCTTGTCATCTAACATTGAATGCAGGTTTAATGAGTTCATGTGCATTGCATGCCTACATGCTTAGTACATTCAAACATACTAACACATACTTTTGCCTACATAATCTAACCATATAGGGACCAAAGAGTATATTCATCAACCATACGACATCTAGCCTGGATCTTGAGATTTGCTTGTCGTAGTGAATCTTATCTTCCAAGGACAACCTACCTTTCTTCTACCTATGATACTTAGTTTGAACAAGACTAGGGATTCAAACTCTCAAGGGAAATGCAGGTCTAATTCTTCAAACTCTTAGAGATTCTTTACCAAGGTATGTAGGGCTTCATTCATGGAGCCCAACTCCAAGGTATGTATCACTTCATCTATGGCCTTTTTTCATCCATGGAGCCCAACTCCAAGGTATGTAGGGCTTCGTGTTATATTCGGAGAATTATGTTATGGATATGGTTGTGTCATTATGGTTTGATTATGAGCTTATGATGTTATGATGTGCAAGATCCTAAGTTTCGTATTGCCCCGATAGAGTGAGTCATACTTACCCGCCCCTTAGTCTTATGTGCTATGTGTTATTTGAATCCATGTTACTCCCTATCCCTTATGATATCCCCATAGTGTGAGTCCTACTTTCCCATCTCTTAGAATTATTTTTTTACAATCCATATGCGCTTCTGAATCGATGATATGTGAATGAATGCTACGAGACTAGTTGGGGACTCTCCGTTTCCCATTCACCATGTCACTTCTAGACCTTAGGGCCGAGCCATGACACACACCTTACAAGCTCTCCCATTTCGGTAAAGGTTACTATATGAAATACCTATGCTGGTACATAGTTTAAGAGAAAGGAAGAGCACTCTTGGGGATAACACTGAAGCCTCCAATACCACTTGGTGCTAAGTCATCATCCCACAACAATATTTATACATATACATGCTTTCAAAAGAGGGACAAGTCATTTCAATGCATACTTGAGCTTAAAAGCCAAACATTCTTCATGATTATTCATAATTGGGCTAAAACACTAAATCATAATTCAATCCACACCTTACATGCATATGAGTAACTCATTCACATATATTCATATTGGTGTAAACACCCAAAGTTTACTCAAAGAGCCATATCATAGACATTTATGTGATCACATTCTTCTCATAACCATATTTTTCATTAAAATCATATTCATAAATGTAATTGGGCTTAACCCTACTTCATAATCTTCATAAAAACCAATGCTCATGTATGCAAATGTCATGAATTATGACAGAATAGTATGGACAATAGAGATTCATACTTAAATCAATAATATAATTTAAAAATTCAAGTAAATCTATAGGTAAAATATATATCAAATCACAATTTAGATTACCCATACTTAAATCAAACTTTAAAGGGGATATGCATATTCAAGTCTTCATAAAATTAATGCAATTATTCATTTTAGGGCTTAAATCACTTTTAAAATAACAATTTATACCAATTGAATCAAATAAATAATAAACTAAAAGACCCATATTTAAAGTAAACTTAATTTCATGAAATCAAAGAGTAAAAGAGTTTGGGTCTTCATGGTTGAAAGAGATCATAAATCAATATCACATACCTTAGTAATGAATAAGAAATAGGAAGAAATTTGATGAAGAAGAAGATCCTTCCTTATGCTCCAAGCTAATCTCTAATGGTTCACTTGAGCGGAGTTCTTAGATGAGAGAGTTTGAATAATTTTAAGGGATCATTTAGTACAAAAATAAATAACGTGGGGATAAGTAATGAGGGAATTAATAACGTAGAGAATAGTAATGCAGAGATTATTTAACATTCCGGAGCTAATCACGCTGTCATAATTTTTATTCGAACATATTTTTCAAGAATATAGACCAAAGACAACTATTGGCCTATTCTGAAGGTCAAAATGGAAAACTCAATATAAACTGACACCAAAAACCTTGGTACTTTAATTGACCATGCTTTTATCCTAATTTTGCCATTCTGAAGCTGATGAAACTATTAGAAGTCCATTCTGAGCTCGTCTACTCAGAGTTTATTGCTAATATCATTTTTCAATTTTAAACTAGCCTCTAACATGAAAAACTGCATATCTTCCAAACAAACAACTAGGCGGCCGAACTATCAGTGCCAGTAAGTCACAAATGACTTGAGGTCGCTATAGAAATACTTTAACCAGCACAAAATATGCAGTTACACTAAAATGGCCTAGAGGGTCATTACAGGAAAGTGAGTTTTATAGACTATACAGAGGCCAAAATTTTTAATAGGATGAAATCATGATCCACGAGTTGTATTTCAATCTACGACTCATAGATTGAGCTTAAGGATGGGTTTGACAGATTTTTATTAAGGGGTTTTTGGTCATTCGGACCCGTTTATCTCCTAAACTACATTGTTTTGACCCTTATAACTACCCTAACTGCCTCAATTCTCATAAAAACTACCATTAAACACACTCAAACTTACTCGAAAATTTTCAAGTTTTTCTCTCAAAGGAACCCCCATTGAACAAGACTAGGGATTCAAACTCTCAAGGGAAATGCAGGTCTAATTCTTCAAACTCTTAGAGATTCTTTACCAAGGTATGTAGGGCTTCATTCATGGAGCCCAACTCCAAGGTATGTATCACTTCATCTATGGCCTTTTTTCATCCATGGAGCCCAACTCCAAGGTATGTAGGGCTTCATCTATGACCTTTTTAATCCATGGAGCCCAACTCCAAACTCATATTTCTTTCATGTTCAAGCATGAATCTTATGGATTTTTCATAATTTTACTTCAATTGCTTGAATTATGATTATTTTATGCAATTATATATGAATTATGATGATTTACATTATTTTCAATTGGTTTTTCAAGGGATTTCAAGATCATGTTGATTAGGACTTATGAAATTGATATGGGTTCTCTTAATTATGATTCAAATTATTTTCAATTGCATTTATCTTTCATGATTTTAATCCAATTTCATGATTTTAGCCCTAATTGTCCATGAACCCATATTTGACACTATTTTTCTATGTTAAGCTATGTTTTCATGAATATGATTCCTAGTATGAAAGTATGTTTATGCCCATGTAAGGGTGACCTAAGACTCTAATTTTTATGCGAAATGATAAGAAGGGAAGTATACCCGCACTTTACGCAAGTATGTAGATGGGATATTCTTATGATATGAAATATATATGAGGTTATGACACCTATTTTACAAGCTATGAAAGTATTTTTTTGATGACTTACGAACTATGATGATGTTTATGTGCCGATATGGTATTATGTTAGTGGATCCACTCATGACACTCACTATGCTAGGGTTGAGCCCATAGGGTGGGGTATAATCTACCTTGACAAGTAGACTACTCTTTCTCTTATGTAAAGGCAACATCGTGATTTCATATAATAGTTGCATGGTCTTATTGTCGATTATGGTTCTATTCCCACATACGTATGTTTAAGATGATTATGAAATGTTTTAAAGATACTTCCGTTCATGATTTTAGAGTTGGATTGATTATATAGCATCTCATGTCCTTTATTCTACTGATATGACTATGCATATTGTTATTATGATTATGACGTTTCTTTGATGCATGGTATGCCTACTTAGTACATTCCACGCACTAATGCATACTCTTTGCTTACATGATCCAACCTTGTAGCGAAGGATATCGACACTCCGATTCCTCACTGTTGTGGCTAGACTCAAACTTGTGTATTTGAAGACTTGGTGAGTTCCCATACTTCAGTGACAAACTTTTACCTTCTTTCTTTATTATGCTATGTTGAGACTTTTATATTTTCATTCTTATCATAAGCGTGAGCTAGTGGAATGTTCTAGACCTCGCCAAGATCTAGTTATTTAGAGGCATGTCTGTAACTACGTATCTGGCATCCTCTTCTTCTAATAACTACATGACATGATCCCACAAAAATTAACACAGGATATAAATATGAAGAGGTTTAGAGGACCACTAACTCGTGCAAAGATCAATAATATTCAGAATTAATGCACATCATTATGATACTGCAAAGTCTCTCAAAAATGGTTAGAATGTGTTTCAAGAGCCATCGTATTGATTCATGAAAAGAACAGTACGTTTAATCATTATTTTCAAAACTTATTTTATCCTAAAGTATTTTGTTTGTTAGAGATAAATGTTTTTACATATTGAGAGATTAAAAAATTCTTTGAAAGAAGTTGGACCTCTAATTGGTTCGAGTTTAATTTACCATTAGATGCTTTAAATATTTAAATTGTTGAAAAGGTAATTTTCTTTTGTTTCTTTATATCTTGATCTTTATATTATCATTTTTCAAGGCCATAGATTCATATATTATTATTGTCTGTTTTGTCCATATAGGATTCTAGATTTCTCCTTTCTTCATTATTTCTACTATTTTAAATTATTCTTATTGAAATCACTCAATTTATTTCTATTATTATTCTTTAAGATTTTATTGTTTTTTCGTATCCTAAATCATGTCAAGGCATGGGCACGACATACTAAGACAAGTCAAACTATCTACTTATCTTATAATTTTATTTTTAAAGAAAAAATAGCTTTCTTGTCACGACCCGATCTCGCGGGCCATGACTAGTGCCCGAATTGGGCACCCAGACGCAAATCTCAAATACAGATTTCGGACAGACAACTTATGCCGGCACAAATATCAAACTCAGTCACAAATCCGATTAAACATTTTTACAAATTCTTAAGGAAATTTCCGAACAGACTTACCTGTATTCCTCATATTATCCGAAAATGACCTGCATGTTAGAAGATACCAACAGAGTCCAACAGATCCAACAGAATATCGTATGTGCAAATGTGGGCCGACAAGGCCACCATGGCAGGTAAAAATTGCCTATCAAATATATCAAACATATTATGCAGGTCTAATCAAACAAATTGGGCACAACCCCCAAACACAAACGCAAAGCTAGATTATAACAGATGTCTTATTATTATTTTTTTCAGAATACATGGCTAAACATACAAACTGGGCACAACCCACACGTATATGTATCCACAGACCTCTAAAACAGACTGACAGAATCATAAGACGGGACAGGGCCCCGTCGTACCCTTGAATGGATATATATACATAATGCAAAATGACAAAGTACGCATATCTACTATTATTGGGCTCCGGAGTAGAGGAGCACTTCAAACAGCATACGGAGGTCCTAAGCTGATGGGTCAGTACCTGCGGGCATAAAACGCAGCCCCCGAAGCAAAGGGGGTTAGAACGAAATACGTACCGAATATGTAAAGCAGAATGTACAGAATATAAACCAAAGTAGTAGTCAAAATGAGGGTATAAAAGTCAAATGCGTATCCACAAATATTAAAATATTTATTTTTAAAATACCTACATCATGCCTAACGGACCGGAACCATACTCACAAATCCTAATACAGAGGTAGCATAGCGCAAAAGTTGGGCCGCTCGGGTTAACGAAGCGCGCCCACTAAAGATATGCCCTGGACCGCTCGGGTTATCAAGTCGCGCCCACTAAGAATATGTCCTTGACCGCTCGGGTTATCGAGTCGCGCCTACGAAGAATATGTCCTGGACCGCTCGGGTTATCGAGTTGCGACCACTAAGAATATGTTCTGGACCGATCGGGTTATCGAGTTGCGCCCACTAATAGTATGGCCTGGACCGCTTAGGTTATCGAGTTGCGCCCACTAAGGATATGTCTTGGACCGCTTGGATTACCGAGCCGCGCCCAGGTATAATGCCAACATATCATGTCCTGGACCGCTTGAGTTATCGAGTCGCGCCCAGGTATAATGCTAACATATCAAAAGCCCAGCTCCTTATAGCTCCTGACTAAGCAAAGTCGGTCCATGGGCAAATCAACCTACCGTATTCAGCCTACTTCGGAACATATATATATATATATATATAACATAATAAGCATGACAACAATCGGCCCGGGAACCTGTGAACGACATCATAATAGACACGAGCAGAGTAGTGGGAAATCATATGCATAAAAATCATTATCATAAATACCAAAAGATAAGTAAAATAATCATATTTGAAAATAAAATATTTTCTATTCCAAATTCTTTTAAAGTTGTCCAAATTTCATAAAAGAGTGTCGCGGATCCCACGACCGATGAAAATCCGGATTAACCCAACCTACGAAGAACATATTCATCCTAAATTATACAAACTCCTACGAGGCATTTCAAAACCATTTCCAAGGCAAACCAAGCTTTTTGTCTTAGTTACGGACATTTATAGTTTTCAAAATCATTAAAACACAAATCTTGCAAAATTGATCAAACTTTTACACATTCTTGCAACTTACAAAATTAAAATAAAAAAAATATAGGAAACAATATTAGGACAAATTTACATAAGAGTGCCAAGGAACAAAGACGGACCATACATAAGCTCGGATTGCGGGAATAGAGTT
>DF361054.1:10101-26547 GCA_000787875.1 Solanum virginianum | reverse complement strand
AAGATCAGAAAGAACGAGTGACATCCTAAATGTCCTGTAGCCTCTTGTTTATAGATGTGGGGTCTTACACGCCGATAAACAAAACTCTACTAGACACGGTCTGTGGACACTCTGAGGACAAACCGCTCTGATACCACTTCTGTCACGACTCGATCCCGTGGACCGTGACTAGTGCCCGAATTGGGCACCCAGACGCAAATCTCAAAGACAGATTCTGGACAGACGACTTATGCCGGCACAAATATCAAAATCAGTCATAAATTCGATTAAACATGTTTACGAATTCTTAAGGAAACTTTCGGATAGACTTACCTATATTCCTCAGATTATCCGAAAATGACCTGTATGTCAGAAGATACCAACTGAGTCCAACAGAATATCGTATGTGCAAATATGGGCCGATAAGGCCACCATGACAGGTAAAAATCGTCTATCAAATATATCAAACATATTATGCAGTCAGTACGGAATACGTACCGAATATGTAAAGCAGAATGTACAGAATATAAACCACAGTAGTAGTCAAAATAAGGGTATAAAAGTCAAATGTAAATCCACAAACATTAAAATATTTATTTTTAAAATACCTACATCATGCCTAACGAACCGAAACCAGTGGGGACCTCCAAAACATATGTCCTCCACCACAAAGGCCAGAAAGTTCAATTCTCAAAATCTCTATCACAAATCAAACATAGGATAAGTGAGCTAGGCGTCCCTATACTCACAAATCCTAATACAGAGGTAGCATAGCGCAAAAGTTGGGCCGCTCAGGTTAACGAAGTGTGCCTACTAAAGATATGCCCTGGATCGCTCGGGTTATCGAGTCACGCCCACTAAGAATATGTCCTGGACCGCTCGGGTTATCGAGTTGCTCCCACTAAGAATATATCCTGGACTGCTCGGGTTATCGAGTCACGCCCACTAAGAATATGTTCTGGATCGCTCGGGTTATCGAGTCGCGCCCACTAATAGTATGGCCTGGACCGCTTGGGTTATCGAGTCGCACCCACTAAGGATATGTCCTGGACCGCTTGGATTACCGAGTCGCACCCAGGTATAATGCCAACATATCATGTCCTGGACCGCTTGGATTACCGAGTCGCGCCCAGGTATAATGCCAATATATTAAAAGCCCAACTCCTTATAGCTCCGGACTAAGCAAAGCCGGTCCATGGACAAATCGATGAGGCCCAGCACTCACACATCAAAATGCCAACATATCCCAAGCCCATCTCCTTATGACGCCAATTTAAGCAAAGCCGGTCCATGGACAAATCGACCCGCCGTATTTAGCCTACTTTGGAAAATATATATATATAACATAATAGGCATGACAACAATCGGCCCGAAAATCGGTGACTGACATCATAATAGACATAAGCAGAGTAGTGGAAAATCATATGCATAAAAATCATTATCATAAATACCAAAAGATAAGTAAAATAATCATATTTGAAAACAAAATATTTTCTATTCCAAATTCTTTTAAAGTTGTCCAAATTTCATAAAAGAGTGTCGCGGGTCCCACGGCCGATGGAAACCCGAACTAACCCAACCTACGAAGAACATACTCATCCTAAATTATATAAACTCCTACTAGGCATTTCAAAACTATTTTCAAGGCAAACCGAGCTTTTTATCTTAGTTACAGACATTTATAGTTTCCAAAATCATTAAAACATAAATTCTTGCAAAATTGATCAAACTTTTACATATTCTTGCAACTTACAAAATTAAAAAAAAAAACATAGGAAACAATATTAGGACAAATTTACATAAGAGCGCCAAGGAACAAAGACGGACCATAAAAATTAAAAAAAAAACATAGGAAACAATATTAGGACAAATTTACATAAGAGTGCCAAGGAACAAAGACGGACTATACATAAGCTCGGATTACGGGAATAGAGTTCCCTCGGGGATCATATCAAAGCCTAATTTGAACTAGGACATGCCAAAAGTTGCTTTACATACCTCAAACGACCTCCAATTCACTCCAAATGTAATGTAATCCAATCCAACTTATGCTTCGGGGTATCCAAAGTCTTTTCCTTCCAACTTCATACTTAAGCTAGGATTGCCAAAAGTGGAGAATAAATGTTTTTCTTGCTCCAAGAATACCTCCAAGCTACTTAGAAGCCTCAAAATAGCAGGTTTGCAACATCAAAATAATTTTGGAAAGACTAGAAATTTTTTTCAAATTTGCATGCTCTTAACCGTAGCTATGGTTTTGGTTCTCTTGAGTTTTCTAGATTTTTTTCTAAGTGAGGAAATGTTAAGAAAATGTAGAGAATGATCTTATACACACCCATATATATATATAGATATACACCTCCATACAAGACTTGCCAAGTGTACCACACTTGGCCCAATCAAAATTCAACACCTATTAAGTGGGTCCCACCTTATCTTCTAGAACCAACTTTCAAAAATTTCACTTGGGTCCCAAACTTTTCAATAATGTCACTTTAGTTCCCAAACTTTCAATAATACCATTTTGATCCCAAATTTTTCCAATAATGCCACATTAGTCCCAAATTCACCGAATGATTCCAATGCACGGAGTGCGGGTTCTAACATTTCTGGTCTTGCTCCACTCTTTCTAATTTTGTGATTTTATTTTTTTATTTTAGTTAAACAAAATAATAAACTTAAATAAATTCTCATAATAATATTTTGAAAAAGTTATATATTTAATAAATAATATCAATTTTAGTGTTAATCCCTTTTTTTTGGGTATATTCTTTGTAATTTGATGCTAACACAAACTAGCTACTTATGTAATACTACAAAAGTATTTTCTAAATAATTTTTATCACATACCAAAATTATAATATTTGAAATTGTGTTTTTTCATAAACTGTGTTTGATGAAAATGCTTTTAACAATAAGTAGATTTTGAAAGTTTGACAAAATTATTCTTTGCATTGGCATTTCATATCAATCTAATTCATTAATTATCATTTTACTTGACTATTACTTGGAAAAAAAGAACCATATATTTTTATGATAAATCTAATTAAATTTTTGCTTATTTAGAATAAATATGTTTATTTTCTTTAGTATGTCATTCCCCACCAAAAGTGGTGAAAATCTAGTGAAAAGTTAATTTGATTCATTCTCCTTTTCCAACTTTTTCATTTACTTTTTTTTTATTATTATTTTTTATTTATCAAATTATATAAACAAGGGCATGTTTTACTGTATTTTTCCACATTAAGTTTATTGTATTTCCTTTCACTTATGCGTTAAAATAAGTTAGGAACAAAACTAATTAACTTTCCAAAATGAAGTAGGAAATTTGATAAGCCAGTTCTATGAACTTATTGATTTTCCAAATAAATTAGAAATATAACTTACTAATTTCCCACATGAATTAGGAATATAATTTATTAAGTTTCCAAATCATGAACTTTGAATACAATTTATTAATTTTCCAAATATAATCAACTAGGAATACAATTGATTAATTTCCCATTCAGAGTATGAAATATGATAGACCATCTCTATATATAGCTTCGGTGTCACTCTAAACTTTTGTACAATATTTTCTGATGCTTGTGTTCTTGTCAAGAACTCAAAAGTTATCTCAACATTATTTTTGTTTAATTTGTTCTTTTATTATTGTTATTTAACGATGAGTAACTCACATGATTCTTCTTTTGGTATTGTTATAAGAAATGTTAGTGACCGTGATACAATAGATAGGATCTTAAGAACAGGTGTGGTAGCGAATCTATAAGGTCAATCCGCAGAAAATAGGAGTAATCACTTTGAGTATATTAGGAGGTCTTTCCATCAGGCTTCTGTGGAGGAGAAAGAGGAGGAAGATATACAGAGGTATTTTAAAATAAGAACTCATCATGTTGTTTTATCGTCTAATGACAAAGTAAATAATCCAATGAACAATGAAGGGACTTGTGTCATATGTCATGAGGAATTTAAGCATGGAGAGACCATCGGGAAACTTGGGTGCCAACATGAATTTCATGCATGCTGCATCAAAAAGTGGTTGTTAAGAAAAAAAGATTGTCCCATGTGTCGAGCTTCAGTTTTGCCCTTCACATCAACAAAGACAATACAAAATAGCACTTAGAGATTTATTTGACAATTTTTATGGTATTAGTAAGTTTGATTTCCCTAAGTTTGCAAGACTTTTTTTTATGTATGTTTTAAAACGTAATAACTAAGACAGGTTGTTTTTAGTTATGGATCAATATCACGCACTATATACCTTTGATATACAAGAAAAATTTATTTTCCCTCCTAATTGTTATATGTTAAGAATAATGGATTACAATATATCGTATGTCATTAAGGTAAGTATATATAAGGAAAAATATATATGGTGTTATAGTTTTCCTTAGCCTTGGCACCAATTTTGAGATGAACAAACAATAGATCCACAAAGAGAATTTGAACATAAAGAATACACCTGTTGAAATATGAGAGCATAGATACTTACCGATAGTTTCCCACGAAACTAACTTGTCCATGTAACTACATCTAACTTAAGAGTCATAATATCTAACTTTTACAATACCATAATTTGTCCATGTAACCACATCTGTGTGAATTACTTGATAGTTAATTATTAGCAGAGACTAGAGAGCTTATCATTTTCAAATGAACAATGATAATGTAGTCAATACACTTAAATATTAAAACAGAGAATAGTTTATCGTATTTAGCCATATCGAAGAACCCAACTTAAATTGAATCAAACTGGTCATGAAAAATTGAGTTGAACCAAACATATAATAGTTAGATATTTTGTACTTTCTGTTTTTCAATTTATTTATCTTACTTTCTTTTTTAATCAATTCAAACAACTTATAATTTTTTTACCTTTTCCCGATCAAACTAAACAATGACATAAAATTGTGTTTTACTGTAATTCCTATTACATCCTTTTTGTGCAAATTATCTTTTTAAAAAAAGGTTTCAAGGGGAGAAAAAACTACGGTTTCAAGATAATCCTGTGAGTTCTTCCAAGTCATTCCAACACTCAAAAACTTCTAGTTATGTAATGCTAACTCGAACATAGATTACGTTCTTCCATGTGCCCCATAACCCAGATTGATTGAGTTATGAATGACTTGAGTCTTCTATGAGTGTTTTCTTGAAAGTTTTTCTTAAATCCTAATGTATTATTGTATAATCTTGCATGAATGATAATTTTTATGAACTAAACACTTGAAATAGATGATTTTACTTTTCTACATGAACCCTACAATGAATCCTTGTTATTTTACATATTGCAATTAAATGGGTACGCATGAGTATGATTTGAGCCTGAAAAGTCTATAGAATTCATGAATCTTTTAACTCTACTTTTGTTTCCTAAATACTATGATTTGATATGGTGGATGATGATTTATGAGCTAATCCTTAAATAATGTTCCTAATCAAAGATCGTTGATAGTTGATATGATGAATTGAGTTGACAAATGTCCAATGAGACTAACGGAATGAGTTAATCGTAGTATTAATGTCTTATGAACATGTTGAGTCTTGGGAAGAGTATTGAGCACTGAATTGAGCAAGAGAAAGTCCAAATCAAACTCAATAACTACATAGCCAGCATAGGAGAGGATTGAATTGTAAAATCAGATGTTGCCCTATTGTCCCAAAAAGAGGACTTGATGTTAGTAATTGTGTATCCATTGATGGGATGTCCTTTACCCTGACAAGGTATTAGGTGAATGTGGTAACGACATTGCTTCGTTGTATCATCACTAGCTCATAGGTTATGGTTGTCGGTTAGAAAACCTTCCATATAGGTCTTGTTAGTACTTTGAGTGGATTGGATTAGATGGTACATGAGTAGTCATTGTCTAAACTGTATTCTTACTTTAGACTCCTGAAATGCTGATTGAGTTTCCTATTTTCTTGATTTGAGCTATTTGAGTTGATGATATTCTACCTTTATATGTTTCATTCTTTCATTTTACATATTCATACATTCCATGTACTGATGTCCATTTGAGCCTGCATCTTTTGACCCTATCCCAATTTCTAACAAGAAAATTAAAGAATATCACATTAGCTGAATATTCAAAAGAGCTAATGTTTTTGTGTACTGACAGTGTAAAGAATTCAAAGTAGCCTAGTATTGTTGACACTAAAACGTTCTAC
Organism: Solanum virginianum; assembly: GCA_000787875.1. Taxonomy (NCBI): domain Eukaryota; kingdom Viridiplantae; phylum Streptophyta; class Magnoliopsida; order Solanales; family Solanaceae; genus Solanum; species Solanum virginianum. The sequence continues at coordinate 20,406 of DF361054.1, read as the reverse complement.
CCTGTATCATTTGTTATGTACGTGAGACAAAAGGAACAAAATTTCCGTCCTGAAAGGATAGTGTAACAAAAACAACAATGTCATATCTAGTGAAATTCCACTAGTGGGATCTGGAAAGGGTTGAGTGTACACATCCCCTTTCCCTACCTCATTAAGGTGAGAGGTTGTTTTCGAAAGACTTTCAAGTCAAGGTAACACATATCAACGAACATACAAAGGAAAGGAGAAGACAAAACAAATATAGAGCAAGCATTACAAAGCATTTAAGCAAAAGGAACAAAATGTTCGTCCTGAATGGATAGTTCAGCAAGAACAATAACATACCAGTGAAATCCATAAGTGGAGTCTGGGGAGGTTAGAGTGTATGTAGACTCTAGTTCTACCTAATGAGACCTCTAGTTTCAGTTAACACATATCGATGAACATACGGAGGGGTCAAGACATAATAAATACTACAGGAAGCATAAGAAACAATGGAATCAAGAAAATAAACTGAAACACCTTGAAGAAGGCATAAATGTGTAAGGATAGATCCAGCATTTTGAAGCCTATGAGCTCACTGCAAAGAAGATTATACATGTTCATGAAGTAATTTCGAAAAATATCATATCAAAAAAGGAAAATAATGTAGTAAAGAAGTTGATGTAATGTACTAACAGTGATTTCCCTGGAGCGATAAGGACTTAAGATGACTTCATTTCGCTGCAAACTCAACTTAGCAATGTACCCCAAGCTTGTCTTCTCCCATCAATTCTGCAACGTATTGCTTAATATTGAGGGCTGACTTTTTAAGCTGACGGCTTCCCATGACTGAGATGGACTTTAATGAAGCGATAACCCCAAAACTGTTTGGGATCTTTATAAGCTTACTGCAATGTAGTATTGCTAATTCCTCGAGCACGGGAAAGGATTTCTCTCCATCAACCTGCCATTTAGAAAAATACATACAATCCAATTTTAGAGATATGAGATTCAGTAAGGTGACTTCTTCCATGTTCCATTCTTTCTCTCCCTCGATTGCTATGTCTGTTAGACGTAGTTTTTGAAGGTTGGATAGTCTTGAGATTCTTGATAGTGAATTGGATGTCAGATTGATTCCTTTCAAATCTAGGTTCTTCAAGCTCGAAGGGAACGATCCAGAGAATATCGAGGATGTTATATTGGAGTACATTTCAAAATAAAAACTCATCATATGTATTGTTGTGCCTAAATATGGAGCAAATAATCTCGTGGAAACTGAAAAGATTTGTGCCATATGTTATGCGGAATTTGAGCTTGAAGAGACCATTGGACACTTGGATATAGAATCAAACAATGGTTATTGAGCAAAAATGATTCTCTCATTTGTCGAGCTTTAACTTTTCCCATCACATCAACAAGAATAATATACAAATACATAACTCATGTATTAAATTGACTTTGTTAAGTTTGTTTTGACTTGTGCTAGGACATTACCAAGGTCGAGTTAAATCATTATTGTGATACCCCATAACTCTATTATTACATGCACCTACATTTCAAGACTCATTTTTATATATAGAAAGTGGACTGGGTTCATAAGAGACCTCCAGTACTTAGTCAAGTTCAAAGTTTTCCTATCAATTGAGTTTCTCACGTTAGATTATACAAGGGTCAACTTTAAATGATCATAACTTTTAGCATACAAAGAATTAGTTATCCTATGATCTACCAAATTAAAGGTCTTTCAATTACCTTTCTAATGCTACCAATTTTACCTCATTTGGAGTTTAGAGTAAAATGTTATGACCATTTACTATGAATAGCCAGGGAAGAGTGAACCTACGAACTGACTTATGGGCCGTGGTTTGAATGACAGCCCATCCTGTTAACTCGTGAGAAAATATCTGCAAGTCCTCTTTTTAGTTCTAGACATGACGGACCCAACTACGGGTCGTAGAATGGATCTAGAGATCCCAAAATTTGCCCAAAAGTTTACGAATGGGTTTCTACAGACCATAGAAGTTTTTAAGGGCCGTAGATAGATCTATGGAAGACTTTGGCATCGTTTTAATAAGGGTTATTTTGGTTTTTTCCCACCCTCTCTAAGTCTTGACTTGATGGTTTTATACCTAAATAAGTTCCTAACATATCTATTTAACCTTTTTACGCTAAAACACATTCGTCAACTTATAATAAGGTTTCAAGGGGAGGAAAAACCTACGATTTCAAGATAATCCTGTGAGTTATTCCAAGTCATTCCAATACTCAAAAACTTCTAGGTATGTAAGGCTAACTCGAACATGGATTACGTTCTTCCATGTGCCCCATAACCCAGATTGATTGAGTTATGAATGACTTAAGTCTTCTATGTAAGTGTTTTCTTGAAAGCTTTTCTCAAATCCTAATGTATTCTTGTATAATCTTGCATAAATGATAGTTTTTATGAATTAAACATTTGAATAGATTATTTTGCTTTTCTACATGAACCCTATAATGAATCCTTGTTATTTTACATATTGCAGTTAAATAGGTATGCATGAGTATTATTTGAGGCTGAAAAGTCTAGAGAATTAATAAATCTTTTAACTCTACTTTTGTTTTCTAAATACTATGAGTTGAAATGATGGATGATAGAGAGTTTTTATGAGTCATGAGCTAATCTTTGAAGAATGTTCCTAACCAAAGAGTTGATGGTTGATGTGATGAATTGAGTTGACAAATGTCCAATTAGACTAATTGAATGAGTTAATCGTAAGATTAATGTCTTATGAGCATGTTAAGTCTTGCAAGGAGTAATGACCACCAAATTGAGTAAGAGCAAGTTCAACTCAAACTCAATAACTACACAACTAGCGTAGGAGAGGATTGAACCATAAAATTAGATGTTGCCCTATTGTCCCAAAAAGAGGACTTGATGTTAGTGATTGTGGATCCACTGATGGGATGTCCTTTACCCTGGCAAGGTATTAGATGGATGTAGTAATAACATTGCTTCGTTGTATCGTCACTGGCTCATAGGTCTTATATCCGATTTTAACCCGAAGTCAAATGGTATACAACATATTGGTGATTCCTAAATCAAATTAAGAAGTCGCCACCTAATTATTTTTAAGGTAAATTAAGAAACCTATATTTGCTAATTTAAACTCCATTATAAAGTCTACTTAACCTATGTGATTCTAGGTAAGGATTCTAGTTATCCTAAAAGGAAGGGGTTACACATCTTTTAGGATTTGTTAAAAATGATTACCAACCAAACTTAAGTTAATAAAATTTAGACTAAATTAAATGCTAAGGGTATTAAATAGCCAAGAAAAAAAATAAGTTAGAAAAATATTTTAATATCTTAATTTTGAAATCGATAACATACTTAAAACTTTAAAAAATTCTTTTGCATTTGAAATGAAATGACTTGTGTTTTTCTTTGTAATTTGGAAAAGTGATACAATAACGATTTTGAATGAGAAAAAGGTACAAACTAATAAAATAATTGTGTGTATAGAAATAATGTTTTGAAAAATAAAACATTCTTTTTAAATAGCTTGGTCTTAAAAAAATATTAATTCTTTTGAGAAATATAATAAAAGCTAATGTCATGGGAACGATATATTTCTAACTAGAGGTGCCCAAACCCAAAAATCTATACTATACTAACTATGTGGGTCAAGAGTGATAACATATTCAAATAATACAAACAAGTTTATATTGTAGAGAAAATAAATAAATAAATAAATTAGCAGGAAAGTAATAAAAAAATGAGTAGCCATGGATGACTCCAAGCAAGACTCCTTCATTCGGCTTGCTATTTGGGATAGCATAGAATATCGACTCCATGCGCGGGTATGATGGTGTCAAGAAATAAGACTTGATTTTGTGGGAGTCCCAAATTGGGACTCCATTTGCTCCCATGGTGTTCATGCAAATAAAAAGAAAGTAAGGGATTAGTGAGACAAGCTTTAAATGAAACAAAATTTATCAAATAGAAAGACAAGTAGAGTCTTAAAACCAATATGCTATTCAAAACATTCATCTTGCAAGTGTAACCTTTTCAACTAAACTCAAAGACGAACAGATAAAGCATGTGAGCACAAACTAAAGAAACCATGGGACCTCAATCTATGGTAAGCTTGAGGCAAAACTAAATCCAACCAATCAGTTTTCTTTTTTACTAAATGGAAGCAAAGCTCAAAGAATTTGATTTTAACACGAATTGGAATTCTTCCTTACACAAAATAGAAAACTAAAAAAAAAAATCAGATTAGCAAAGAGAGTTACAACCATTACCAGTAAATCAAAATGAGTTTTAAGCTAACTCATCATGCTTGGTCATAGAGAAACAAAAGTGAAGATGAAAGATTGTTGTAAAATATCAACGAGAACTAACCACAGTTGGAAGAAAAAACTACTGAAAAAGGAAAAAATTAATGAAAACGTAGGCAACTGTTTGACTGGTTAATCATTTTTAAAGTTAAGAAATAGATACGAGTTAAACTAAATCAATACGATGGATAGATGAAAGCAATTGTAGGCCTAACATGACATTGGAACAAGCAATTGAAAATGGAAGCTTGATTAAAATCTAGATTTTTCACATTGTCAGAGTAGCAACATAGGAGTTTAAAACTGGGTTCCATTCAACAGTGGCATATACTAAGACTTTCAACAGAAGTGGAAAGAGTCCAATCCTTACACACTCATATAATGAGTTTATCGAGATTATTTCACCCAATCCTTAACTAACAAACAAAAGGTTAAGTGAAGCCACCACAACTATTTAGATAATCAGAATCACCAATTTAACAATCAAGTACTGAAAGAATATCAGTAAAGAAACCACCAGTAACCACATTTGGCGCCAAGTTACAGAGAAAATTCGTTAGATACAGACACTACTAGAAGGAGACTAAAACGAGCCAAATGACATTGGAGACATCGCAGCTTGAAAATAGTAGACTGAAGTAGGGATACAAAGTGAGGATACTCAACCTAGAAAACATAGATTCACATGTCATTTCAGAATTACTCAAACTACCTCATACCAGAATTTAAACTATTAAAACAAGGAGTGGGGAAAAGAACTATCTTAAGACGTCATTAATCGAAGCTTTGAACCAATCAAGGTATAATAAAAAATCCTAGCAAGTGCGCATCCAGTGTTAAATCAAAATACATTCCAGAAATTGATTAAGAACAACAAACATGCTCTCAACTTCAGCAAAAACAAATATGACTAAACATTAACCCAACAAGATAACTCCATTCATGACTATACATCCATGTTCGAATAGGAAGAACGTAGACAAGATTGAAAGTATTACCTTTATAGGAGTAGGAACCAGTGACAATAAGCTTTGCAAAGATACTTCACAACACACAAAGGCAATTTGTTTTTGGTTACTCTGACTTCGAAATTGAAAATCTTAGCCCTAGAAACTTTCTAATTCACTAAGCTCTCTTGAAAAATTTCTTTAAAAGATGGAACTTGCAGTATATTTTTAAAGTCCAGAACGGCCCCCCTGAACAAATATGAAGAGGATATGTATAAGAGTAAATTAGGGCTTCAAAATAGGGGAAAAAGGATGAAGGTTGGGATTTTGAATTTGAAATTTGAATTCTTCTCATTGTTGAAGAGACGTTGGGTTGTTTGGTCAAAATTCTTGACATTTTTGGTGTGGTTTTATCACTGATTATCGTTGATTTTGTTATCCCTTCTTGCTGTAAAGCTGAAAAGATGACAAAAAATGATAGTTTGCGCGTGGGAGAAAAAAAGCAAGGGAAAATTGGGGGCGTTGGGGTCAATTCTCAGACTTTTGGCATTTTTGTTGGGTACTTTTCAAAGAAGAAAGGAGGAAGGAGCTGGGTTTGTACGTGTAAAGGCAGAGGAGAGGATGGAGAAAGAAAAAGGGTCGCATATGGAATCTAAAAGATATCTGTATCTATATGTATTGAGGTGTGGCTAAAAATGTTGATTTGGGCCGGTTTTAATGGATTTTGGGCTGAATTAAATGAAATTTTGGGTCAAAAATGGATCAATTTTGATATGAAAAAATGGATTAAGTGGAGGAGAAATTGGTTTAAGAATTAGCCTTTAAAAATTGAAATTGTGGCCAATTTAGAATTGTAAAAAGTAGCCAAAAAGAGTTAATTTCGACTATAAGATGAATTAATGTAAATAGACTAAAGAGCTTCTTAAAATAATTAAAATGAAATAATTTAATTAATTATTAATTAATTGAATCTAAAAATAATTTATAATTAAAATAAGATAATTAACAAAAATAAAATCTTTTTAGAATGATTTTTGAGAAATTGTGAAGAATTAATGATAAAGTGCGTAATTGTAGAAATCTTTTTTATTTCAAATTGTTAAAAATTGAAGAAGCTCGATAACTAATCTATATTGTGGAGGGTAAAAATTTGATGTCAACAATAGGTTATAGTTGTTGGTTAGAGAAACTCCTATATAGGTCTTGATAGTACTCTGAGTGGATTAGATTAGATGGTATATGAATGGTCATTGTGTAAATTGTATTCTTTATTTAGACTCTTGACATGCTGATTGAGTTTCCTATTTTCTTGATTTGAGTTGATGATATTCTACCTTACATGTTTCATTCTTTCATTTTACATATTCGTACATTTCACGTACTGATATTCATTTGGGCCTACATCTTTTCATGATGCAGAGACAGGTACTAGCGATCATCAACAGGTGTCCCATTGAAGAACCTTTTGCATTTAGCTGATTGGTGTGTCCTCCCCTATTTTCGGAGGATATATTATTTTTATTTCTATTCTAGATTTGATTTTAGCTTTTTTGTTCTATTTGAGGTAGGTATGGATTTTTCATTGGAACCATTTAGTAAGATGATTTAGAGACTTCATAGACTAGATTGTCGAGTTGTGATTTGATAGTATTTTTGGCTAGTTTCTTTCATGCTAGTCTTACTCAGTTAATTGATAGATGATTTGTCCTTTGGCCTTTGATTATCGAACTGTTACTGTTTTCCATTATGTATTTCTTAATCATTGATGTTTTCCGGTGTTAGATTATGATTGAGTGAATATGATGAGGCCAAGTGGTTCTCTTAGGGGCTAGCAATGCTCTTTGAGTGTTGGCCACGCCAAGGTTACCCTCCTAGGGCGTGACAAACTTGGTATTACAACACAGAGTTCAAGTGCCCTAGGGAGTCTATGAAGCCGTATCTAGTAGAGTCTTGTTTATGGGTATGTTGTGCACCACACGTTATAAGCAGGAGACTATAGGATATTAGAAATTGCTACACTTCTTTTGTATTCTGAGTTCATGCGATGGAGTTTAACTCTACTAAAGTATATATCTGATTCGTGTGTTGCGCATTTGCAGATCATGCCTCCTAAGTTTACGGCTACCCAAAGAGACACTTCAACTCACAACACTGAGAATCCCCTACTAGAGGTGCCTTCTTAGATGGAGACGAGAGTTCATGGTCAACGTGCTAGAGTCGTTGGGGGCTCCCTAAGCACCTATTGTGTTGCCTACTCCTACTACATAGGTTGATTTAAGAGGAGCTATCTCTATGCTCACCTAGTTGGTAGCTGCCCTGAGTGGGAATCGGAGTTTACAAGCTCCTAGTTCTAACTCTCAAGAGTTGACTACTGCAACGAGACTTGGAGATTTTCTGATGATGAATCAACCAGATACCATAGGACCTAAGGTTCAGGAAAACCCCAAAAATTTCATTGATGAGATGTGAAAGGTCTTGAAAACTATGCATACGACTAAGACTGAGGGAGTTGAACTTGCTTGTGATCAACTTAAGAATGTGGCAAATATTTGGTACAATCAATGGGAAGAGAGCTGAGGTGAGGATGCCGAGTCTGCCGTTTGGAATGACTTTGATAGTGCTTTTCTTCACCAGTTCTTTCCATAAGAGTTGAGGGAAGTGAAGGTTGAGGAGTTTGTTAACTTGAAGCAAAAGGAGATGAATGTCTAGGGGTGATAATTTCAACTCATATAAGGTAAAGGGGGTCCATTTAACCCATATTTATTTTAATGAATCACTCATTTTTAAAAAGGGTAAATATGAGTTGATCTAATTTAAGAGCTCATATAAATATGATCAAAATGGGTAAAATATGAATATCCATATAGACCCATAGATCTCCCATTTCATAATAAAAAAAATGCTTAATTGCACTAAAAATAAATTTTGTGTGCGTGAATTTTTTTTATTTCTTTAAAAATTTGGGGACAGGAGTGGGGGTGAGGGAATGCGGGGTTAGGGGTGTGCATTAGTTGGTTCGATTTTATTTTATGTATAATGATTTCGATTTATTGGTTTTTTATTTTTAAATATGCTAAACCAATAAGATATTTTCAGGGGTGGGCAAAAAAATCGAAAAACCAAACTGAATCAAACTAATTCGATTTTCTGGTGTTGGTTTTTTGGTGTTTCGATTCAGTTTCGGTTCTTTTTTTATGGAAACTTTGGTTCTTCAGTTTAGTTCTCTGTTTAAGGGTCACGAAACTATGGTGTACCGAATAATCGAAGTTTTATTAAATAAATTTAAAATAATATTTTAAATTATATTACTTAATAATATATAGTTTTGAAATTTTTATTTGAAATAATTTTCCATGTACGAAATAATTTTCCAGGGAGCTGTCAGGTATTGGAAATAACTTTCCAAGTATGAAACGCATACAGATCCATACTTTCACAATTCCAATTTTCAAACTTTCAGTTCCAGTGTGGTTCAATGAAAATAGAAATAATTACCTTTTTTGTTTAATTGTTTTTATTTTATTTTTAATTTTTACCAAAAAATCATTTTTAAAATATCAAATAAATTGAATCGAACCCATTTAGTTTGGTTTAAAGTATGGTGCTCACATTTTCAAAATCGAACACCAAAAAATTAAATTGAACTTTAATAACACCGGACCGAAGAACCGAACGCCTGCTCCTAGATATTTTCTATTGATTTTTGGTTTACCAATTTTTGATCCTTAAAGTTCGATTTTTTATTTACCCGATAAGAAAATACTCATAAAATATATGACATCTCTAACTATTTGATGTAATACGACGAGTTACAGTAAAACAAACAAATCAATTAAGGACCTAAACTTAATAATATCAATATTTGACCTCCTATTCTAATTTACTTTCCAACAAAAGAGTTATACATATTACGAGTAATGATTTAGTATCAAGTGATGTTAAATTACTAATATTTAATATTTATGGAAGGATAAAGTAGTAAAATATTATAGTGTTAATGAGTTATCGGTTTAACCAATAATCCAATACTAAAAATCAAAATCGAACCGATAACTCGATAGTTTTTTTTATAAAAATCATTAAAAAATCGTTAATCCAATAAGAGGATATAATAAATCAATAACATTTGTTTGGTTCGATTTACCAATCAATTTTGGTTTTTGTACACTCCTATAGGGGGTAGGGTGAAAATATTATTGAAGTAGAAAAAAATTTAGATGAGGGTTGGGGGTGGGGTGGGAGTGGGTGGGTGATAGAGTATTGAAGTCGAAGAAATTTAAATTTTTTTTCTATGAAAAAAATATTTTTTTCTATGAAAAAATTATTTTTTTCAAAAATAATTATTTGGGAGTAAAGTTGGGGTGATAGGGGTTGAGCATTAACAATCAAGCTTTGATTTAACTTTTTTGGCTTTAAGAGATTAAAGTGGGTTGAAACCATTTTTACCCAAATCATATTTGACCAAATTCATATTTACCTATATTGTATGCGGATGGATTGTGATCCAATCCATTTTTAGCTCAATCAATATTCAATCCATGCAAATCTGATTCAATCAATCCATTTGTCACCTCTATGAATGTAAAAGAATATAGCCTCAAGTTCATACAACTATCCAAGTATACTCTAGAGATGGTCCCTGACATGAGATCTAGAATGAGAAAGTTCATATCAAGCTTGGGCAAGCATGTGAAAAAGGAGTGCACTTGCTAATTTCAAACATGGACATCTCTAGGCTTATGGTCTATGCGCAACAACTTGATGCAAATAAGAAGAGGGATAGGGAGGAGCATTTGAGCAAGAAGGCTAAGTTAGCATGGCGCGAGCCTAGCTAGATAAGCAAAGTAAGCAGGACAGGTCCTATTTGCATGTTAGAGCCCGTACATTTGCGTTTTGGTACCATGGTGATCAATTGAAGTACTTAGTGTCATTTTCGAAGTGGTTGGCAATTAAATGTACTTTTGGAGAATTTGAATCTTTATTGGGATCTTTGTTAAGGATTGGTGAATATAAGCCTATGGACATGTTATATGCAAGTGTACACTCTTAAGATTTAAGTTGATACATATTTCTTTGT
>DF361055.1:46955-70788 GCA_000787875.1 Solanum virginianum | reverse complement strand
GGTAAATAAGAATTTGAATATATAGTCTCCAATTTCGACTTACCCCTTATACATGCCAAACGAATGGTTTCTATCCAATAATTCTTGGTTATTATGGTCCCTTAACAACTCTCAAACCATACATGACTTTAATTTTAACTAAGACAAGAAGAATCTTAACTTACCTTCTCTAGGGCTTCACAACTTCGATTCTTCGTATCGAAGTTTCTACGCGTTTTCGGGCCAAAATATTGCCTCTACGCTGCTCACAAGACTTGATATGCTAGGTTTGTAGGCTTGGAATGGAAGAAAAACTTGAAAATCAAAACCCCAATTTTTACTGTAGCAGGCCGAATGGCCTGCTACTGTTCATGTTCTTGTTTTTCATATTTTTGTTCTAGAAAGATGATGGAAAAATGTTTTTATTTTGTTTTATCTAAGTAGTATACATGTGTGCATATATATAATATGTTGGTCTTGCTAGAAGACCAACATTTGGGCCCACAACTAGCTCCTCCAATCCAATTCCCACAAATAATAGTTTCTAGAACTTTAATTTCAATTTTAATGAAAATTATCCCCTAATTCATCCAAATTTAACATTTAGTCTTATAACATTTATGCATACATGTACATATAGTAGCATATCTTGCAAATTTACCATTTAATTAACCATGCCCTTATTCCAAAAATTTCTAAACTTGACACACCACCTCCAAATTTTCCAAAAACGGCAACAGTGATTCCAGGTTCATAATCACTCCAACGTACCAAAATGTGGGTTCTAACATCCTTCCCCCTTAAAATCATTCGTCCTCGAATTTGCATTTTTTTATGTGATGCACTTGTTTTTTTGTGTGTAGTTTATATTACTTCGGTTTTGCTGCTCTCATTTGTGGTTATAGAGTTACCTGAGGATTTAGTAACTAGAACTAAGGATAGCCTTGGAGTAATTGGTAAAAGTTGTTGTCATGTAACAAGAAGGTCACAGGTTCAAACCTTAGTAACATCCTCTGGCAGAAATGCAAGGTAAAGCTATCTACAATAGATCCTTGTGCTCGGGCCTTCCCAGGAAGTGCAGCTGGCTTGCCTACTTTTTTTTAATAACTAGAATATCAATTAGTGAAGGAAAAATTTTATTGCTAAAAAGAGGTATAATGACCAGATTTTTGATCGAATTTAATCCAGTCGCTAAACTTTTAACGGTGGAGCTTTTAACGACCAGTGAGAATCGAATTTTTACCAATCGTTATTGACTAATAACTACCGGATTTATACTTTTAGCAATGAAATTTTCTCTCGTTAAAGACCTATTTTCTTGTAGTGATACTTCGAAAGCTTGATTGCTATTCATCTGTGAGGAATATACAACATCTCAATCAATGAAACTTAGAGTAGATTATAGTATGAAGTACCCCAAACTATTTCTCACATTCATATCTCTCATTATCTCTTTTCCTTAATTTTGAGTTCATCATTATATACTTGTCTCGTAGACAAATATAAAGGACGTGAATGAACACAATTGATATGATAGCATCCAATTATCTTTCGCATCTCACGAATCTCTCAATCTCAATGTGATATGCTTTTCTAGAAATATTCTGTCAGATCGAATCGAACATGATCTCTTGGCAACAAACTAAGATAGCAGAAACCAAAGTGAATCAAACTGATTTAAGTCATGAGGGTACAATATGAAAATTACTTATAATTTTTAGGGCTTCACACGATAGTAAGTAGAGATTAAACTTGTATTGCTTATGCATGCACCGCAGTACTTCTCCTTTCCCATAGAGTATATGTCCTTTATTAATTAAATATTGTCCAGATAAAAAGAAAGACAACTCATGTCTAACTTTGAATTCACAAATCTACTCATTATTTATTCTTCAAAACTCATATTTGACATTAAAAACAAACTCACTTCAATCACACATGATTAAATACAAACTAACATATGATATTTTAATTATAAACTTTCAGCTCTATATTATCATCACTTCTGACAATAATTAGTTTATAACTGTCTCATCTCTACTTGTCACTTAGACAATAGATGCAATTACCTGTATTAATATAGGCCAATCTTTTTTTCTGTTCGACATACTTTTAATCTTTAGAATTTTATGTACACTACATAAAAAATAATATATGTATATGAACCAATAAGAATGGAAAAATAGGCGTTAAATCAACATTAACTTTAATAATGTGAATTTATATGAACATATGTAGAAAAAATAAAAATATAAATATATCAGCATCTACGTAAACCCAATGACTTCACATGTCTTTCATAAGCATCACATGTTATGGATTTTGTTAAGGTATCTGCTATCATTTGATGTGTAGATATGTATTTTATGTTCACTTCCTTTTGTGCTACCATATCTTTTATAAAATTGTACTTTATGTCAATATGCTTCGTCTTCCTATGGTAATTTGGATCTTTCGTATTAGCTATTGCAGCCTGATCACTATCACAAGTAATTGCAACAGGCTCAACAACAATGTTATATACACCCAAGTAAACTAGAAAACGCTTAAATCAAATAGCTTCTTGCACAGTAGATGAAAGCGAAATGAAGGTGCAAATACACAATTTTTCATGAAAAATCAGTATCAATTTCTCCTATTTTGTCGTCAACACATTAATCTCGCGTTAGAAATAAAAAGATTTGATATTTAAGAAGTTTCTCTAGCTAGTTTGCTTTGGTTACATGAATATAATATTTTTTTTCAAAGACCCATTTAAAATGAATCAGAAGAATTTTGTATTAATGAGATTAATGAGTAGCTATTGGATCTAAAAATAGATCCTTAAAAGATCATAGTATATATTGTATTAAAAATGGGAATAAGCAAGCAACAGTCGTTAATATTCTTGGTTGTGCTATGTGCTTATTCTCTTTTTGTGTTTTTTTTTAAAATTTATTTTGTGGGTCTTATTTATTATTTTATTTGTTACTTTTAATTTATATCTTAAATTGATGATTAATATGAATATTTCATCATAATTTTATATTAATTGATATATAATTTTTAGTTTATTATTGGAACTATCGTAATTAGTACACATATAAACTTTGATTTGATACTTCTCTCGTCCTAAAATACTTATTCATTATTGGTTTTGCACACTTCTTAATAAATTATAAATCGAACGATATATATATAATTAAATGACTATGATTAATAAGAAGAATAAATTAGAAACTAAATGTAAAATTATCTTTTGATTTCATAAATTGAATAAGTATTGTTGAATACTTATTTTTAATAGGACGCTGCTATTTGACCCAAAAAAAATTTCTCAAATTTGGCCAAAAATGTACAAAGACAATATTACCCTTTCTCTTCCAATTAAAAAAAATATTAAAGTGTTTGTTATTTTCAAAAATTACAATTCAATTCCAACACTGATTCTAAGACATGACATATGAAAAGTCTTAATGTACCTTGACTCAGATATGCACGCCTTTCTTCTTTCTTATATTCTTCGTTGTTCTTCACAAAAATTTTTTTTGGTCTTTTCCGTTCAATTTCTTCTTAAAAAAAAGAAAGAATTCAACTGAAGAAAATATGAATACAAGCGAAGAAACTTTGGCAGCTCAAGAACAGATAAATACAGACAGTGAAACAATAGCTATTTCGAAAAACATATATCTGAACTAAGAGAATAGGTATGAATAAGTTAGAGAGGAGTTGTACATATCTTTAGGGATGACATCGAATGATAGTTTGATGAATGAAAATGAACAGATCAATGAGGATTCACACTACAGTTTCAATAATAACATACATTTAGATGAGGATGGAGTGATTGATGGAAAATACAATGAAGAAATTGAGGAGAATGATTATCACATTTTAGGAGATGAGTTTGAAGAAAATAATGTTGAGCATGAACCATATGATGTTTTCACCGAAGAGGATATGCGTGTAGGTTCAATCTCAGGAATGCGATTTAGAGATAAAAGTTCTTTGTTTGCATTTTACAAATAACATGCGAGACTGAAAGACTTTTCTATTGTGAAAAGAAGCTTCAAAAAGATAGGTGGTGACAGTACTAGATATATAAGAAGAAGCTCCAAAAAGCTAAGTATACCACAAAGAGTAACAATTGTAAAGCTAAGATCTCTGTCGTTGTTGATAACAACAGTGTTTGACGTGTCTCTAAAGTTATTAATGAGCACAATCATGAATTGCTCCCTGACATCTCTCGGCTTATGGTTGCAAGTCATAGGTCAATTAGTAAAGGAAAAATTACACAAATACACAACTTATTTTATCATAATCTTCAAAATTCTCTTCTTCTTTTTTTTTTTTTTTACATTTTCTCTCCTCCCATCTGATACTTAACACTAACTTTTTCACTCAATTTTTTGCTAGTCTATTATTACGACTATTTTCAGTTTTGGAATCCAATTAGTTATCAATCACTATGCATTAGACAAGTACCCATAATTAATTTCAAATTAAAATTAACCCCTAATTTTCGCACTTCTATAAAAACAAAGAGACTCTCCAATTAATTGTCAATCTTTTATATATTTTACATCTTCCCTTTTCAAAATTTTCTCTCCTTTTTTGAATCCTAAACCCACTTAATAAATCATCATTCTCATCTTCCTTTCTTTTTTAATAGAATTTTTTGTTCTTGTTGAATTTATTCTTCTTCATGAATTGTTAGTTTTTCTTCTTTTTGTTTTTTCTTCATGAAACCGTTTTAGGAGAACAATTTGAATTTTTGAAATTTTGTGAAGCGAATCAGTTAGGATCAACTGGAAAGGAGAAATAAATTTTGAACCATAAATTAAGCTAATTAATGCCAATAAACCTATTTTTCATAAAAACACTCATTGGATTCCTTCAGAAAAATAAATTTAAATTTTGAATTCAATTTCATACGCTCAATATGTAAATTTTCACATATCAACTTATATGTTTTAAAAAAAAAAATATATATATATATATATATATCAAATGATCTTTTGTAGATCGTATCATTTGGTTTGTATCAAGTATTTTTGAAGTATAATTTGAATTTTTGAATTTGAATAAGAATCAAACTTGATACAAGAAAATATGAAAGTTTGCAACTTGATACAGTGAAACTTGATTCAAAAATTTTTTGATAAATAGAATCAAACTTATACAATAAAATCAAAAGTATAAAGTTGAACTTGATACAAGAAAATCTGAAAGTTTACAACTTGATACCAAAAAATTGATATAATGAATCAAACTTGATACAAAAAAATTAGAAGTATAAAGTTAAACTTGATACAAGAAAATTTGAAAGCTTGCAACTTGATACAATAAAACTTGATTGAAAAAATTAAAATGATGAATCAAACTTGATATAAGGAAATTAGAATTATAAAGTTGAATGTGAAACAATAAAATTCTAAAGTTTGCAACTTGCAACTTGATACAGGAATTTAGAAAAGAAATTAATATAGGCAATTTGCAACTTACAGCTTCTTCAACTTGATTTGAAAGTTTGCAACTTGCAACTTGATACAGAAAATTAGAATAAAAAAATTGATACAGGCAATTTGTAACTTGCAATGTCCTCAACTTGATCTGAAAGTTTGCAACTTACAATAAAATTCAAAAAGTAATTATAAGTATAAAGTTAAACTTGATAGAGGAAATCTGAAGTTTGCGACTTGATTTTGAATTTATTTTCACGAAATCCTACCTTTGCTACATTAACATCATGCCTCGAAGGTATCAGAGAACTTGAGGAAGACCTACACTAAAAGATGGATTAGAATTCATATGTAACACATAGAAACAACAAAATCGAAAAAGATGATGAATAAAGGAAGTATATGTGTAACGACCTGGTCTATATACTGCGAGGCACCTTTTGGGGTGAGCCCAAAGGGATAAATCCGTGATGGGCCAGACCCAAGAGCGGACAATACTTCACAGTATTGGATCTGCAACGGACCGGCCTAGCACTGTGAGATATTATCCGCTCTTGGGCCTAACCTATCACGGTTTTGTCCCTTTGGGGGTTTCACCCCAAAAGGCGCCTCACAGGTGGAAGGTCCAACCCACCACTAAATAGCCCAGAATTCTCCCTCTCTTTTTCGATGTGGGAATCTTACCTAAGTGAGCCCTGCACACAGCCTAGACACTCACCCCCCATCGGGACTCAGCGTCCTCGCTGAGGGCTCACCCACCACCGTACTAGGCGAGAGTCAGCTCTGATACCATCTGCAATGGACCGGCCCAGCACTGTGAGATACTGTCCGCTCTTAGGTCTAGCCCATCACGATTTTGTCCCTTCTGGGGTGAAACCCCCGAAGGGACAAAACCGTGATGGGCTAGACCCAAGAGCGGACAATATCTCACAGTGCTGGGCCGGTCCGTTGCAGTATGAGTGTAACACCCCTTAATTCCTTCTACGTAATTTGGAGTGAATGCATAAATGATGTTGAGAAAAGACTGAGAAAAACTGTAGAAGAAGGTTCATGAGGACCATTCATGACTCGTAAATAGATCTACAACTCATAGAATGGGTCTCGTAAAACCCCTAGATGACTTGGTAAAATTTTCTAAGTCTTAGGCCTATATACAAAATGTAGGTTATGACTCATAGAACCATTTATGACTCGTAAAAGAGGCTTTATGATAAATTCCAGTAACTCAAATTTCAAGACCCCTTAGTTATGAGAGGTAATTATGGCCCATAAAAGAGGTCTCCTGTCAATTTCCAGTAGCTAAGATTTTCAGATCCTTCATTCATAAGAGGCTGTCTACGATCATAAAATGCTCTACGACTCATAGATGGGGTCTCGTAGACCTAGACGACAGTTTTAAGAAGGATAATTTTATCTATTCCTACCCTTTTTAATTTAACCCTTGGACATTTTGAACTTAATTTAAGTCCTGAATGAGACCCTAAAATGTATTTTTCCACCATTCATCACATTTAGGACTTTCTTGAAGAACCTTAGTAAGGGAGAAGAGCAAAAAGTCTTGATTCTAGCACGAGGATTCATTGAAGTCTAATTGTTTATTCCATTTCCAGGTATGTAAGGCTTACTAAAGTATGGAACTATATCCGTTCACACGCCCCTTTTATCTACTTGAGACAGAATTTAGGAAAGAGGTGATATTTGAAAAATCCTATTTTTCTATTACAAAATTATTTATTTATTTATTATAAATTTTCTTGATAATGTATGAGTTACTTGCTACATTGCATAGTTTTGATATGATATTAGGGTAATGTTTCATACTTGATAGCATGAACCCTAAATTGCATGATTCTATGAAATTCTATGCATATATTGAGTTGAGGTGGAAATGATGAGTTGAGAAATTTGAGCATCATAGAGCATGAAAAACATAATGAACATGATCAATGATACTACCATGACACTTACTTGCATTGCATGATGAGTCAATTTGATGAGTTTAAATGATCATCTGAGTCTGAGTTGAATTTGATTTTTTGTATTGATTGAATGAGTAACTGAGACGAGTTGAGATGAAGTAACCCAATGAGGTTGAGATTTTGATGTGATTGATTGAGCATTTGAGGATTGAGTTGAATGATTGAGTTGAGCATGTTTTAGTCTTGGGAGGAGTATCGAACACCGAGCTGGGAGCAAGTAAACATCTACTTTAACCCATAGAACTATGTTGCCAGTGTAGGATAGTCGTATAATCCTTTCTGTCAACTCTTGTCCCAAAAGTGGACATTTACTTTGGATCCATGAGAGAGATTTGATTGCCCTTTTCTGTGACAAGTTTAGGACAGGCGTGGCAACAATGTCACCTTCGTTATGCATCACCAAACTAAAGGTGATAGGATTGGATACCAGCTAAGAGAAACTCCTAAGAAACATTGATTAAGCATGATATTTTAAACTGAGTTCATTTCTATTGAGCATATTTTAAAAGCATGATTTGCTTTTAAACTTGCATGTGATAAACTGAGCATGAGTTGTTAAGTCGAGGCGACTGATTTGAGCTTTACTTTCCTGAGCTATTTTACATACCAGTATATTTCAAGTATTGATGTCCATCTGGGCCTGCATCATTTTATGATGCAAATACAGGTGATAGAGGACTTCAGCTCGCATATCGGTAAGGTCTTGACCGGTACACTTTCAGAGTTGGTGAGTGCTCCTTGCTTTCTGGAGGAGCCCTTTTTCTTCTTATTTTCATTTAGTACTTTATTTTCTTTGATTTTAAGGTGTCCATGGCCTGTCATGGCACCGTCTAGATTGTTGAGTAGAGGCTTCATAGACACTAAGTAGAGAATTTGTTGAGTATTTTGTTTTTCCAAACTTGTTCATTGGAAACTATAAGCTAGTAGAGTTATGCTTATCTTGATGATGTATATCTATTTGAGTATTATTCTTTCGCTGTTGAGTTGATGTGACAATAAAGCCAAGTAGTTCGCTTAGGGACTAGCAATAGTCTCTGAGTTCAAGCCACGCCAAGGGTACCCTCCTAGGGCGTGACAATGAGTCGTCTGATACGTGAAAAGTTTCATATTAAGCATATAAAGTTGAATTTAAAATTTGAATTTATTTTTTTTAAGGAATTTAATGAGTTTTTTTAATGAGAAATGGGTTTATTGACATTAATTAGATTAATTTATGATTTAAAATTTATCTCTCCTTTTTTCTGAAAGAAGATTTTAGGTTTTTTTATGGAAAGAGTTTAAATGACTTAAATACCTTAATTTATGGAAGAGAGAGTAACTACAATTAATATGTATCAACAAGTGGCTTTTTTAAAAGGATTTTTGATAAATTTAAAAAGAGTAGGGACAAATTAAAATTTGTTCTTTACACAATGAGATTTGTATAAGTTAAACATTAGTAAATCTTTGAAGAGGGATCTTGTAGCTCACAATCGATATGGAATTAGACCATCCAAGAATATCAGACTTGTTGAGGTTCAATGTGGTGGACCACAAAATTAGGGTTGCACTCAAAAGGACTGTAGGAATTTTATTTTGAAATGCAAGAAGGGGATGCACAATCATTGCTTAACTTTTTTCATGAAATGCAAGTAAAGAATAGGGAGTTTTTCTATTTAATAGATGTTAATAATAGAGGACGATTGCGAAATTTGGTATGGGTGTATTCACATTGTAAGACAACTTATGAGCACTTTCATAATGTGATATACTTTGATACGACGTATTTTGTGTCACTACAATATGCCATGTGCTTCATTTGTTGGCATCAGTCACCATAGACAATCAATACCACTGGGATGTGCTCTCATGTCTCATAAAGATATTATTAGTTACAAATTGATTTTTAAAACTTGGATTGAGGTCATGGGAAACATTCATCCAGGTGCTATTATAACTGACCGGTGTCCAAGCATTAAGTCAGCCATTGCGGAAGTAATGCCACATTCTGTATAAGTATTGTATTTGACACACTTAAGCGAGGTTCCTAATTCTAAAGTAGCACATGGAGAATTCAAGTCCATGATCCTTGATAGTATTGGTGTTGAAAACTTTGAGTTTCGATGGATAGAATATATTACATAGTATGATTTGTAAAAAAGGGATTGGTTTAACAAGTTTTATAGTGAAAAGGAGAAATGGGTTCCTACATACCTTGATGTGTTCTTTTGGGATGGTATGCTATCTACTCAAAGAAGTGAGAGGATACATGCATTTTTTGATGAATTCATTTCTCGTCAAAGAACCTTAAAACTATTTGTGCACCAATACGAGTTAGTTATAAGAGATAAGCATAAGAAAAAGTTGAAAGCGGAATACTGGTCAAAGGATTTCATATTATAAGTGAGTCATTGTTCAAGTGGGAGGAACAGGTAATTCAATGTTACACTTGCACATTATATAAATTTTTCAAGACACAGTTAAGAAAATTGTATCATTGTGAAGTCAGCACCCTCACCGATCATGAAATTATCCTTCACGTTGAAAATTTCATAATTATTGATTCTTCAGTTATACATAAAAAATGGTGGAAATTCAATTGAGTACACAGTTGAATGTAGGCCTACTAGTGATTATTTTAATTGTAGATGCAAGTGATTTGAGTCTAGAGGTATACTTTGTTGTCATATACTCAAGATTTTGGCACATAAGAAGATTGAAAAAATTAATGAAAGACATATATTGACTAGGTGGAGAAGAGATGTTATTTGACCCCATTTGAATCAATTCTTTCTGGGAGAGTACCTAAATTGACTCTTGAGTACAAGACATATCGGGACATGTTGTTGTATTTTGATCAGGCTTGTGATTTAGCATTGGGCAACAATGTGCAAGTTCATTATATTAGACACAATTTGAAGAGAATTGTGTACGATCTTCAAAATTGGACTAACGAAATGATTGTGGAAGACCCCAACTTAGATGACAGGGATTAAACTAAAGGTATAAGTCTTTGAGACCCCCAATACATTTGTTCACGTGGCAGGCCTCATACAACTTGAAGTAGATGAAGAATTGAATATTACTTTTCAAGTTCACAATCGCGTGTTGAATTTGGAGCTAGTAATGGTGGAAGAACTGGCATTAGGGGTGTTGGCAGGGGTGGTAGAAGTCACTGTGGCAGGGATAGTGGTAATCGTGGTAGCAGAGGCAATAACAGAATCGATCAATGTAACGGGATAGGAAGAGGTATAAGAATAGAGCATGATGATTCTCTTATTGAGATTGAGGTATATTTTTACTTTTATAATTGATTTATAATTTAAACATATTTAGTTACTTATAGTGTTTCTTGATTTTAATCGCAATAAATTAACGCTACACCATCACAAAGGACCTTGTTTGATCTCAATATTGATCCAAATATGGAGTTGTAAGAGTTGTTATTGTTGTGTGTTATAACACTTGTCCTGTTGAAGTTTTCCTATCCTATAGATTTAGTTAATTGGTTAACTGCTTGATTTAATGTGAGCATGGTATGAATTTATTATAGGCTAAAATGTGACTATTTAAGCTATAACTTGACAAAGGCTTCAGTTTGTTAACTCATTTAAATCAGTGTGTAGAGATTGTATTAAGTTACTGTAATGTATTGATTCAACCTATAGTTAATCTTGTTTATCATTTATTAAAGCTAATCGTCTTAACTACTAGTTATTTGGAGTTTCCAGTGATTTTAATCTCTGTAATATGATTATCCCGAGTTCATCTCATTTCTTGCTTCCAAAATGTTGTGAGGACTGGTGAGGACTTTCTTGGTGCTAATCACATAGCGTTTTTAACATTCATAAATCTCAATGATTGAAAGTTTCATAATATTAGTCGTTCTAACTATTTTTCATTTTGAATGGATTGTTATCACCTTTTCTCAATTTTAAAGATATCATTACTTTTATTTTTATGTATGGTTAATAATCGAATAATCGAATCAGATCAAATCAAATCGAAATCGATAACAATCAAACTGATAAATGCATATTATAGTTAGGTTGGGTTGGTTTAGAGAATTTAAAGTATAAGTTACATAAATCTCATATTGAAATAAAGAAACTTCAATATATCCCAACTATTTTCATATTTACAAAAATCCCAGAAAATGTCCATTTTGCAGATACACTAAAGAAAAAGAAACTCATACATGATTCATTGTATTCCATTTCAGTTATAATTTAAATGGAAGATAGATTCCACTCCCTGAAATTTAGCTAAACAGATTAACCAACATTTCTCCCTCTAGTATCAATTTCGAAAAAAAAAAAGATAAGTTAACTTCATCTTCCCCATTCTAATTTCATACGGTTTCTTTTTGAAATTCACTGTAAATTGCATTTTTTTTTTCAACTTTCATATACTGATATATATGGGTCCACCATCCTTTAGCATTAGACTCACTCAATTAGACAAGAACAAACTATTCAAAATTGTGCAGGTGAGGTGTTTGATAAAATGCCTAGTTATATTATTCATTCATATGTATGGTGAATCCAACAAAATGATATTGTATGATACACCATATTTTCACAAAAAGTTTTTTGAAACTGGTACACTTCATATATTAATGTGGATAAGAAAATAAACTATTGAGTTGATGCATCAATCAGCTTTCATTTATGATGAATCATTGCAACAAAATAATGTAACACATGCCTGATTCAATCCATTAGGTAACTTATACAAGTTTGTATAACAATGGATCATACAGTATGATTTATTGCAATAATATAGTTTAACACATGACTGATTCACTGCATTAGATATTTATACTTTAACCATGAATCTTTGAGGATGATTCATCGCAAAAAAATGTTTTAACACATATTTGATTCAATTATCCAAATAAGTATAATTGGTGCATAATCATGAATCATGTAATAGGATACACTACATGAAATAACTACGACTTGGTTCAAAGAATCAAATTTCTAAAGTAAAGTAAATGACATGATTAATTTATTAATGATGTATATAATTTAATGTGTTTTAATCAATGCAACTACAGTTGATGTATCATGTGTATAGATACACTGTAATACAAAAAAATTCTTCAGCATATTAATACTAATAAATCACACTATATAATTCCACCTGATACATAAAGCTGACCAAACTTGATTTATGCAAAGATAGAAAAATTACATTAATTTTTTAGAACAAAAGTACTAATAAGTTATATGAGTTCTAAACTAAAATAACATAAGATTTATGACTAGAACTACTGGTCATCTGTTGCAGGTCCTTCTTTGGACTGGTTCTTTAATTTTTTTTTTGGATCGTCATTTTCACTGACATATCCTTCTGTTGCCTTTCTCCCAACCATATCTCCAAATTAGTGCAACGTATCTTATTCGTAGAAACTCTGAGTCAAAAACACCTGATGAAAATTAACAAGAATCATTGTATGGTGTATCATCTTTGTTTGATACACACAATAAATCATTAACATATAACAGTCAAAAAAATCCCAATGAATCACTTTATTCAACCCACACATGACTAATTTTTATGTCCCAATGAATCACCAAATTAATGAATGGCCGTAAAAATTTATAAACAACTCACAAATATAAAAAAATATATAAGATACATACTACACACAATGAATCATCATATTTTCATGATTAAACAACCCATAACAATCCCAATGAATCATCATCTATAACAACCAGAATAATGTCCCAATGAATCACCATAATCAACTCATACAAACTCAATGAATCATCAACCTATACAAAACAAAAAACTTTTTTAATGAATCACTATATAACACATACAGTGATTCAACCTATCAAAACAAAACTTTTTATTAAAAAAATATAAAAGATACATACTACACACAATGAATCACTATATTTTCCTAATTAAACAACCCATAACAATCCCAATGAATCATCATCAATAACAACCAGAATACTGTCC
This sequence comes from Solanum virginianum, assembly GCA_000787875.1. Lineage (NCBI taxonomy): Eukaryota > Viridiplantae > Streptophyta > Magnoliopsida > Solanales > Solanaceae > Solanum > Solanum virginianum. The sequence continues at coordinate 57,434 of DF361055.1, read as the reverse complement.
AATGAATCAACATTTTATCAAACACCTCACGTGCACAATTTCGGATAGCTTGTTCTTGCTCTAATTGAGTGAGCCAATACTAAATGATGGTATACCCATATGAATTAGTATATGAAAGTTGAAAAAAATGCAATTTACAATGAATTTCAAAAAAAAATCGTATGAAATTGGAATGGGAAAGATAAGTTAACCTACTTTGATTTTGAAATTTGAAATTGGTAATAGAGCGAGAAAGTGTCTGCTTGAATTGGATGAAAGTTGGAGGTTATTGAATCACATTTGGCTTGATTTTAGCTGAAAAAGAAGGATTTTGTGGGGGAAGAGATGGAGTGTATCAAACGTTTGGGAGGGGAAGAAGCGAAAAGAGATTTTAGAAATTTATAAAAAAAGGTAGGGGATATTTAAAAATAATGAAATATAGTATGTGTATTCCTGTAAATTTTTCGAATTTAAAAATTGAATTAAGTTGGCTTGGTTTTAGCTTTGACTTATAACTAACCCAAATCGCCCTGTGAATACCTCTAATGCCACATAAGTTGGGACAGAAAAAATAACATATATTATTTAAAAATTATGTGAAAAATATTATAAATTAGAATAATTAACAATTTAAAATATTTAAAAGTTATATAAAAAATTAGTTAGAATAAAGGAAGTAACATATATTATTAAAAATTACAAAGAAAGTAATACAAATTATAGTAATCAACAATTTTAAATATCTAAAAATTATATAAAATATTAATTGTTCTAAATTTTATTCGTGTCATATAAATTAAAATAAAAAATAATAACAAATATCGGGCCTATGCTACCAGGGGCTTATGTATCTAGTTATAAGTAAAAAGAAGATTTCTGACACAAAATACTTTTAGTGATATTTGATCTTGCAATTTGTATCTAAATTATGAAATTTTGATTTAAGATTAGTGTTTTTTATAATGTTTTTAACAAAACTTTAGCTTCAATTTGAAATTTTGATTTTAAATTCCAAAATCTACAAAAAGTTGAAATTTCAATTTTAAAATTGTGATTTTAATTTCTAAAAAGAAATTTAAACTAGATCAATGCAACTATATTTTGCAAAATAAAAATTCACTATTTGTTACCAAAGCAATCAGCCAATCTATTTTACTTCCTACTTCACCAATCGTATTAATAGTATTATTGAAAACCTGTTTTTTCATGAAACCATCATAAACTACTTCTTTGAACTCAGCAAACAATGTTTTGAAAATATAAATGAAGAATATATTTAATTTTTTTAAAATTTTTTAAGATAAAGGACAAAAATATCAAAAAAAAGAATTACTTTATAATGTGAACAGATCTTTTGTCCATTTTGGCCAAATTTGGGCCCAGAAGATTTTTTCTTTTTAATACAATGAATATGTAAAAATAGACAAAAGAAATTATTTAGATTTTCTGTTAGACATTAGCTTTTAGTTTGTGATTCTTTTCTCATGTTTGACCATGAAAATATTAATAATTAATGTCGCTAATTATTAGATATATCAAAAATATAAGTCAAAATGCATTTAATTTTTAAGATAAAGGATAAATATGTCAAAGAAAAAAAATATTTTATCATTTTTGTCAAATTTGAGCCAAATTTTTTGGTGAAAAGGATTTTTCCTTTTACCAATACGCTGTCGTTAGAGGTATACATCTAACAAATTGGTATAATTTTGTAACCAAAATGTTTTAACGTCGCAGCATTAAGGACCACTTTGATGTTTTCACTTTCGTCGTCCTCCCAAGTCCTAACTACAACCCAATAAACCCTAGCTTAAACCCTGAAGAATTAAGAGAGCTATGGAAATAGGTAGAAAAGATGGGAGAACAGCGAATCAATTGAGACCATTGACTTGCACTCGTAACGTTCTTAATCGTGCTCATGGCTCTGCCAGTTGGTCTCAAGGTATTTAGCAACCATATTTTCTGCGATTCAGGCACCTGTTTTCATTTAAAGTTGGGTTTGTACTTGGACAGGGGAGACAAAAGTTCTTGCCGCTGTTTATGGACCAAAGGCCGGAACAAACAAGAATGAGAACCCAGAAAAGGCATGTTTTGAAGTCATTTGGAAGCCAAAAACGGGGCAGATTGGTGAGTTTCCTTAAATGCATTGATGGGTATCCGATCAAATATTATATTCAGAATGATTAAGTTACTTCTTTTTGAACTTTCTAAATTGGCCTTTTCCTGCACTTTTTTTTTTACTAATTGATGAAAAGGCAAATTGCAGTGTTTGATTTTATCATTCATAGATTGTTTGGTGTTGCTTTTTTGTGCTGCACTATACGTCTGATGATTGTGGTATTGGTTTTAGAGACCTCCTTGGCATTTGGATTCTATTAATGGGGCATGATCGCGGTAAAAGTTTCTCCTTTTATAATTTAAAATTCACCTATGTGCTTTAGGTAAAGCGGAGAAGGAGTATGAGATGATTTTGAAGAGGACTGTGCAAAGCATTTGCGTTTTGAATGTTCATCCAAATACCACCACGTCAATTATCATTCAGGTGAGACGGTCTAAAAGTAAAGCCAAACTTCATTCGATAGGCAAATGTTGACCTTACCTACTGCACTTCAGATGATTACCTGTCTGTTTTTTAACTTTTATAGATTTGTATGTCAGTAGAAATGTAAAGAGCATTTTGCGTAAGACAGCCTAAACTATCTCACCATTTCAGCTTTTCAATGCATCAATATGAATAAGTGAATTTTGAAGCTAAAGCATATACGGAGCATTGAAGAAAATCTGCAATATAAAGTAATCAAAAGGTTTCTTTGCTATTGATATTAAAGAATGCCAACCAAGCAATCGAAAAAGGGAAAGCATAAAGTCTGAAAGAAAACATGTTTCATATAGGCTAATCTAAAGGTTGGTTATAATTAGCTAATTCTTGAAGCGAGGCTTCTAAGATCTTCTTCTTCTCTTCTACCTCATTCGAGGCAGTTGAGGTTGCTAGGGAAGCATCGACACATATGTTGTACTCCTGTTCAGCTGTTGAAACTTTAGATTCGGCATCTTCAATTTCTTCTTGACAGCATCTCGAAAAGCCTTCAACTCTTTCACTTTTTTCTTTGCCTCCTTGAGGGATTGGAGAGCAACAGATTATTCCTTGTATTTTTCACTCTTTTCATTCAAAACAAGAGCAAGATGTTCCTTGGCTTTTAAAGAAGACTTAGAATTTTCAAGCTCCATGACTTTATCAGCAAGGGACGGTCCTGCTTGGTCATAAGAGGTGAGAAGTGCGGAGAAAGAGTCCAATAAGTTCTTCAAAGGAGAAATATCCACACCCATATTATCTATATCCTCAAGTATTACTTGGACCTCATCCTCGAGAAGAAGCATGTTCTGCAGTAAGTTCAATGAGTTTAGAGTGTATCTTAGCCCAAGCTTCTTTGACAAAATTCATTCGAAGTTCTGAAACGACCTTTCTTTCATAAAAAATGGATATTACCGGTTGTTTGCAAGAATTGAATTCTGCATTGGTTGTAATTCTTCCATGAGAAACAGAAGTAGCCTCTTCCTTTGATCTAAGTGTCGAAGATGATTTTCTTGAATTTGGCCCCTCTACAGAGTCATTACTATCCTGTGGTGTAGAAACTTCCAACATATTAATATTGTTTGCCTGACCAAAAAAAGGAGAAAGAGCATAATTAGTGATATCATTTGGTGCCGTAGGATAATGGAGAAGTTAAAATCATTACCTCTTTGATAGCTGTCAAAGTCCTTGAAGAACTAATGTTATCATCAACAACCTCCACCGTATACCAACTAGTATCTTTTTGCATGTTTGAAGGTCATCTTAACCTCTTCCAACATTCATCACTTTTGACACTAACACTCTCATCTTGAGATAGTTGCTTAAGAGGAGTATCATAAGAGGGCCTTTTGATCTCGTTTGAAACAACTACTTTAGACTTCAGAACAGGAGGTTCATTCACAACTAAGACCTCTTCGTTATTCAAGTCAATTCTTTTGAATGACATCAGTGGCCAGACCAACCACATTCGTCAAGAATTGCACGTGGCTTTCTAGAAAGTTGCTATGCACTTTGTCCCACCAAGACTTATAATTGAGCGAGAAAAATTTCTTCAGATTGGACTTGTTTGGAGGAAATGTTGCCCTTGCTTTGGATTTAGTCAACAAACAAATTCGCGCAAGCCTTAATGCATCAACTAATGAAGCCTCTCGAAAATCATGATCCAATTGACTAGGGACATCGTGAAAAAAGCCAACTGGCCGCTGAATATGTGAGGACTATAAGGCTCAATAATAAAGATATCTCCATCCCTTTAATTATGATAGTTTGAGCAAATACTTATGAAGAAATTCGATTGGTACTCTTTTTCAGTGCCGTCATCGCGGTAGTGGTATGCGTGAGGCATGTCGATCAATGTTGCATCCCAAGCGATAGTCCCTCCTCCACGTACATGCTTTCATGCCTCCTCTTTTTCTAAGTACCTGGCAGTACCTTCGCTAGAAACAGTGGCCATAAGTGGATCAGTTGGTCCATTCGCTAATGGGTAATGAGTCTTGAAGTAATAGGCCAACCAACCATACACATAATGAATTAGAGAACAAGTGTGGATGGTATCAAGCTGCATACATTTTGAAATTGTGTTCAAACCTCTGTCGATACTAGCTAAGACTTGGACTACAAGGCTAACTCTTCGTCCACATGCTAGATGACAGGCAATTCTGAAGACGCCTGATTGAATAAAGCCACCCTTTTATATAGGAAACACAAATGTGCATAACCAACAAGATAAAAATGCTGCCAAATATGTTTCCTCTGCCTTTTGACTCAACCTTTAATTTACAAAACAGGGCTTCTCAGCAAAAGACCAATTGATATGCTTATCAATTATTCCAGTTGGGTTATGTGAAACTTTGAAACGGGCAGACTTCATTTCTTTTCTTGGAGGGGGTTGCTTGTACTTTATATCTTTCCTACACCAAAGCACTATCCATTGTTCCACTGAAACATCTAGGTCATCATTATTTGCTACTTGTAACGGATGAAAAGCATCAAATAAATGCTCACAAGATATTGGGAGAAACCTCTTTCCCTTGTCAAGTATGCTTGTAAGTTCTGCAACATTTGGCACGACTTCCTCATAGAGACTTCCTGTTATGGGTAGACCACCAATTACATATAAATCCCAGTGTGATATAGATGCCTCTCCAGTGAAGTGAACAATACACCAAGCTTTACAAAAGGCTTGCAAGATGTTAGTGTTACGATTATAAATAAAAAATGAATCGTATACAACATCATAAATCTTCACATCCTTCAAAGTCTGGCGACTCCTACTAAGGGCATCTTTAGCCCACTCCCGATAACCTGGAATGTAGTGAAACTCTCCGTCAAATGTGAAATTGTCATTCCATTGAGTCTCTCTTTTTATGATTTGGTGTTCCAAACATGGTAGAGAATTTGCAGTATTTTTGACATGGTGATTAAGAGAGCGAAGTTCCCAAGTCTTGGGAGTACGACTGTTATATTCGCGAGTCCAACTATCTAACCCAGGAAGGTCCACTAGAGGCGGCCATGGAGCGGCATACTGTCCGCCTAATGGAGTACCTGCAAGTAATTTGGTCTCCACCTTACCATCTTTATGGTCTGATATTACAAGGTATCGCAACTTAGGAGAAGAAGACGTCAAATCTTTGAAGTAAACCATGATTTGAACTGCGCAAAAAAAAAAAAAAGGAAGAAAAGAAAAATGTTTTATCAACGCTTAATCTAGTAACTCAATAGTCATGGTTATTAATTCAAATAATAAATGATTATTTTATGTGAGCAAAAACTACAGATAGTCCGAGTAATATGAAGTCTTAGTCAATCATGTAAAAATCTTTGCTTTAGACGGTGTAAAGTCTTTAGTTCAAACAACATGATGCTTTCGACTCAAACTAGATAAATTCTTTGCCTTAGACGATGTAAAGTCTTTAGCTTGGACTGTATGGCGCCTTTGACTAAGACCGTGTAAAGTTTTGCCACAAATCAGGTAAAGTTTTTGCCTTAGACGGTGTAAAGTCTTTAGTTTGGACTGTATGGCGCCTTTACTCAGATAGTGTAAAGTCTTTGCCACAAATCATGTAAAGTCTTTGTCTTAGACGGTGTAACGTCTTTAGCTTGGACTATATGGCACCTTTGACTCAGACCATGTAAAGACTTTGCACCGTCTTAAGGCAAAGACTTTATCTAGTTTGAGTCAAAAGTATCATGTTGTTCGAACTAAAGTCTTTACACCGTCTAAAGCAAAGATTTACATGATTGATTAAGGGTTTATATTACTTAGATTATGCGTAGTTTTGGCTCACATAAAATAATCATTTGTAACTTGAATTAATAACCATGACTATTGAGTTACTAGATTAAGCACTGATAAAAGACTTTTCTTTTCTTCCTTTTTTGTGTAGTTCGAATCATGGTTTACTTTATAGATTTGACGTCTTTGTCTCCTAAGTCGCGATACCTTGTAATATCAGATCATAAAGATAGTAATGAAGGTCCAGGAGGAAGATAGGTTCAAGAGATGCCTAATAGGACACTCACTGATGAAAGAAAAGAGAAACCAACTCTGTCAGATATTAGAAAATGGTCTGCAGCAAATTGGAGAAGGGCCGTAATATCAGATCATAAAGATAGTAAGGTGGAGACTAAATTACTTGCGGGTAGTCCATTAGGTGGATAGTATGCCGCTCTGAGGCCGCCTCTAGTGGACCTTCCTGGTTTAGATAGTTGGACTCTCGAATATAATAGTCGTCCTCCCAAGACGTGGGAACTTTGCTTTCCTAATCATCGTGTCAAAAATACTGCAAGTTCTCTACCATGTTTGGGACGCCGAATCATAAATAGAGAGACTCAATGGAATGACACATTCACGTTTGGCGGAGAGTTTCACTACATTCCAGGTTATGGGGAGTGGGCCGAAGATATCCTTAGTAGGAGTTGCCAGACATTGAAGGATGCGAAGATTTATGATGTTGTATACGGTTCACTTTTTACTTATGATCGTAACACAAACATCTTGCAAGCCTTTTGTGAAGCTCACTTCAGCTGGAGAGACATCGATATCACTCTGGGATTTATATGTAATTGGTGGTCTACCCATAACAGGAAGTCGTTCCAAATGCTACAGAACTTACAAGCATACTTGACAAGGGAAAGAGGTTTCTCTCACTATCTTGTGAGTATTTATTTGATGCTTTTTGTCAGTAACGAGTAATAAATAATGATGACCTGGATGTTTCTGTGGAACAATGGGTTTTGGTGTAGGAAAGATATAAAGTACACGCAACCCCCTCCAAGAAAAGAAAAGAAGTCTGCCCGTTTCAAAGTGCCGCATAACCCAACTGGAATAATTGACGAGCATATCAATTGATCTTTTGCTGAAAAAGCCGTGTTTCGTAAACTAAAGGTTAAGAGTCAGAAGGTAGAGGAAACATATTTGGCAGCATTTTTGTCTTGTTGGTTATGCACATTCGTGCTTCCTACAGAAAAGGGTGGCTTTATTCGACCAGGCGTCTTCAGAATTGCCCATCATCTAGCATGTGGACGAAGAGTTAGCCTTGCAGTCCCAGTCTTAGCTAGTATCTATAGAGGTTTGAACACAATTTCAAAATGTACGCAGGTTGATACCATCCACACTTGTTTTCCAATTCAAAATGTGTATGTTTTAGTTGGGCTATTACTTCAAGACTCATTACCCATTACCAAATGGGACCGACTGATCCATTTATGGCCACTTTTTTTGGCGAAGGTGTTGCCTGGTACTTTGAAAAAGAGGAGGCACAAAAGCATGTACATAGAGGAGGGACTATCGCTTGGGATGCAACATTCATTGACAGACCTCGTGCATACCATTACTGTGATGACGACATTGAAAAAAAGTATCAATCGAATTTTTTATGAGTATTTGCTCAAAAACTATCTTACTTTAAGGGATGGAGATATCTTTATTATTGAGCCTTATAGTCCTCACAACACCAGTTTGGCTTTTTTCAGGATGTCTCTAGTTGATTGGATCATGATTTTTGAGAGGCTTCATTAGTTGATGGATTAAGGCTTGTGCGAATTTGTGTGTTGACTAAATCATAAGCCTTTAGATTGGACTCATTTGGAGGAAATGTTGCCCTTAATCGATCAAGTTCAAGATCAAGAACAAAGTGAAAAATCAAGACGTTCAAGATCAAGATACTTGCTTACACTAATTATTCGTCATAACCATACAAGTGTTTGTGACGAGTAATTCAAGTCCAAACTCAAAGACGAGATTCAAGATCAAGCTACTCACACCCTGATTCTAATTCGAGTCCAACATGGTTTATATTATTTGAAGAATGAGAGGATTGAAATCGAATATTATATATTTGTTACTCCAATTTTCCTGTCTTGATATTTATTTTTCTCGACTCGAAAATATGCTGTATACAAATTTTGACACGCCCAGTGGGACCAAATCTGCCCTCTATCTCTTCTCTCATAAATCAAATCTGCAAATCTAAAGTCAGCAACAGTAGAAAAATACGTACTTCAAGCCATGTCTTTGAGTTCCATCAAATCTACACTCCGACGAGCCTTGAAGCAGGGGGCATTTGTGGACATCAAAATTTTGTAGGATTCTATAAGATGAGTCTTATTTCAATTAGGATTTTTTAGAGGCTACTCTACTCTAAACCCTTATTCATGCCTATATAAAAGGTATTATAGTCTCTTAAAGTGGCATCTCAAATATCCCATAAATGCTGAGGATATATCACTCTACTTGATAATCAAATACTTCAAGAAGATCCACACAAATCCTTTCATGGAGATCAAGTGCAATGAAGGTCCAGGAGGAAGATAGGTTCAAGAGATGCCTAATAGGACACTCACTGATGAAAGAAAAGAGAAACCAACTCTGTCAGATATTAGAAAATGGTCTGCAGCAAATTGGAGAAGGGCCTTTGGTGTTAATATCTACGAATTGAACGACAACATGTTTCTGTTTGAATTTCCTAACAGGCATATGGTGGAGCTGATAATCCAAGGCCAATGGTGGTGGAAGGAGAGCAGATTTCGACTAGATTGGTGGAATCAAACAATTGGGTGCATTCCTAACTCGGAAACGATTTGAAAAACTTGGATCGAGTAGTGGGAATTCCTCTTCATCTGTGGTCCAAGAAGATCTTCCAAGAAATTGGAGAAGCATGTGGTGGATGGATCGAAACGGAAGAAGAAACTAAACTGAAAAACCACCTAAAGTGGGCCAGGATCTTGGTGAAGAATGACGGAAGAAACATACCGAGGGAGATAGTAGTCGCTTGTGAAGGAATAAAATATTATTTCCCAGTATGGGTAGAAAGCAAGCCGAGGTTCGAATCATCGTCGAGATCTAATGACGTAGCTGCCGGAGAAGACGAAGTTCATTGTCCAAGAAACAGTTTTACCCAGAGGTCCAAAGGCGTAGGGGTCAGCGAGATAGTACCAGAATCCCACCTTTCTAGGGATTGTGGTACGACATACCATGTGGGCTGTACTAAGACAGCTAGAAACATTGAGGGTAAAGGAACATGTGATAGGCACGTGGTATTTTAAAAAAGACTAAGGAGTTGGGCCCATCACAAAAGCCCAACAAGAAAAAGAATACCATTTGGGCTTGTGGCCCTGATTTTGCTGCTCAAGTCATTTTTAATGACTTGCAATCAAATTGTGGCTGGACAGAAGCCCATAAGGATCTTATGTTGATAAACGACACAACAGCCTTGCAAGGAAACATCTCAATCGCGGAAAAGCAGAGGAATGACACGGGAACAGTGACGGAAGAACTGGGGGAAGAAAACAGGGGAATTCGGAGCTTGATTGGAGAGAAGCAATATAACTCCATAGAGATGAGGGAAGGTGGGAGAGTTGCTGAATCAGAGGAGTTTGGGCTGACAAACCAGTCTGCAAATACAGACCTGGTACAGTGGGAGGTGGAGGAACCTGTTCCAATAATGATAGAACAACAAGGCAGACTCCAAGATGAAGAGAACATGCACTCTACGTGGGTGCAACAGAATTTAATAAGGCTGGGGAAAATCTTTGGGATTGACTTCCAAGGACATGAAAAAGAGGCAACAGAATTGCTTTTACAAATAGATAGTTGCCGACAGGTGTGGAGAATGGAACAGGACACACCAATTAAAAAAATCAGGATCAAGGGGGCACAAGAGCTCAAAATCTAGTAGCTTTTGATGTAAAATTCAAAAGCTCAGGTAGCAGGAATAAGGGGAGATACATAACCTCCAACACATGAGTAAGGTCAAACTAGTATCGTGGAATGTTAGGGGATTAAATAACAGGGAGAAAAGAAGGATTGTACATAGCCTGTTGATTGAATGGAGAGCAGACATAGTCTGTCTCCAAGAAACTAAACTAGGAGGGAACATCTCTGAGTTGGTAAAACAGATTTTGGGGGGGGGGGGACCAAATCTAGA
>DF361056.1:32734-51029 GCA_000787875.1 Solanum virginianum | reverse complement strand
TACTTTACTCTCACTTATCATATTATGAGATCTGAATATCCTAATTGTCAAAGGCAGAACATCAAAGGCCCAGTAGTTTGGCCCAAGACATTAAGATTCTTATTTTTAAGTGGGAAGAAGTGAATATGTATTTTGTGATAGGTTTTCCCCGTACCCGGAAGCAATGCGACTCTTTTTGGATAATTGTACATAGGCTAACCAAGTCAACTCATTTTATATCGGTCAATACTACTTTCAATGCTAAGGATTATGCCAAGTTATATATCTAGGAGTTTGTTAGATTGTGTGGTGTGCCTTTGTCTACTATATCAAATCATGGTACCCCATTCACTTCTCAATTACAGAGGTTATTTCAAAAGGGACTTAGTACAAAAGTAAGGTTAAGTACCACTTTTCATCCTCAAACAGATGGACAAGCCAAAAGGACAATTTAGACTTTAGAGGACCTATTGAGGACCTTTTTGTTGGAGTTCAAAGGTAACTGGGATGATCATATACTACTTATTGTGTTCACCTACAATAACAATTATCATGTTAGCATTTGGATAGAACCATTTAAGGCCTTATATGGGAGGAGATATAGATCCCTAATAGGTTGATTTAAGATAGAAGAGATGTCATTGATTAGTCTGATTTGGTGTTAGATGCCATGGACAAGGTGAAGTTGATTCGGGAGAAGTTGAAAATGGCTCAAAGTCATCAAAAGTTATATTCGGATGTTAGGAAAAGAGATCTTGAGTTCCATGCTGGCGATTGGGTGTATGTCAAGGTTTCCCCTATGAAGGTTGTGATGCATTTTGGTAAAAAGGAAAAGTTATTCCTTGGTATGTAAGTCCTTATGAGATTGTTGAACGGATTGGTAATATGGCCTATTGGATTTGCCTCTGTATGTGAGATTCATTCACCCGATGTTTAATATGTCTATGTTGAGGCAGTTGGTTGGTTATCTTAGTATGATTGTAACTTTGGAAAGTGTTGATATTGAGAAGAACTTGACTTATGAAGGGGTTTCAATTGAGATCTTGGAAAGGCAAGTAAAAAGGCTTAGTACAAGGATATTAAATAGGTTAAGGTCCTTTGGAGGAACCAACATGTCGAGAGTACTACTTATATTTCACGCCTACATGCTTAGTACATTTAAATGTACTAATACATACTTTATGCATGTATTGTATCATAATGCAGTTGTAGTTGATCCTGTTATCCATCCCTGTGGCTATATCCAAATACGTTGATGATCCAGATTAGGTGAGTCCCCATGCTTACTTAAATGGTCTAGATCCCTTCATTTCATTGTCTTTATGTCATGACATGCATACTTGTTCAAGAAATTGATGTGAATGATTTGTTTGTATAAATTTAATGATTTCATGGTTTAAATGTTGGGTTTGCAATATGCATTAATGTTTGGTTGTTTCAAGTTCAATTTAAGCTATTTAAGCCACATTCTATCTCATTTGAATATGAATGTTCCCAAGGGGTGATGAGGTAAGGATCGAAATTTCATAGGGCCTTGTCAAGGAAACGAATTGGTTTCCATGCATTTTTGTCCAGGGTGCCCCTTCAAGGACCCCTTCACGACTCATGAACCTCTTCACTAGTCATGAAGGTGGTCGTCGAGGTGGCCCTTGGCCAATGCCTATGTTGTACTGTCCTATTCCTAGCCTTTCAAGCCAAGTGTTCCCTCCATGGAACACTTCACAACTCGTGGACCTCTCCATTGGCTATGAAAGTGGCTCGTGGCATGGACCTTGACCTTGGACTCAACTACCATGTGAAGTGTGCTCTTCATGGAGCATACCATAGCTCATGGTGCACACCATGGATTGTGGTATGGTCCATGAAGGGGCACCTCACAACTGTCTAAGTCTTTCTCATCATGAGGGTCAGTTTCATGTGTGGTTTCTTGGCCAATGAAGAGGATAACAGACATGAAACCTTCCATGAAAGTATCCAGTTTAGTTTTTCAACCTCGTATCATTAAGAGCTTTTTGGTACTTTTCCTCAACTCTTGGCACATTTTGGACATTTGATGACATGATGTACTCCTAAATTAGCCCATGTACATTACCTAAAACTTCATTCAAGCCTAACACTTAATTTCTAAAATCAAACTCGTAAAAATACTCTCAAGCCTAGAACTCAAGGATTCACGCTAGGGACACAAGTGGATTTTTATGTTCAAGTTGATTTCATTTTAATTCTTCATCTCAAGCATTAGGTATCTGGGATTGATTCTTGATTACATTCCAACCTTGGAACTCAAATTCTCTTTATCTAATTTCATCAAATTTAAAGCATGTTCTTAGTATGATTTTCATATTTTGACTTCAAATTGGAGGAATTATGATATGGGCCATTACTAAATGATATTTTAACTATGAATTAAGTATTATCCTATAGATTTTACATGGATTTCATGAGTCTACCAAAACAATGTCTTAAGTACGAATTATGTCCTATTGTATAGATTTACATGGATTTCATGAGTTTTGAACTTGCATGATCCTTTGAACTATAATTCATGCTTGGGTAACCTTGATTATGATTCATATATTTATTTCTTCATGGATTATGCATATCTTCATCCTATTAGCATATTTTAAGATTTAATTTCATGTACCATACTTTACTCTCACTTATCATATTATGATCATGCATGAACTAAGCTTTTACATAGGAATTTGACTATAAACATGAATAAATTTATAATGTGAGCATGAATTGAGTATAGGGATGCTTATGAGTTTGGATTAGTCTTGAATTGATGGACATGAACGTGAATTGAGCATGAGTCTATGAATATGAGTATGACATGAGTTGGATACTACTATGGCATAATTTGATGGTGGTATGAATATGACTTCTACATGAACATGAATTACATGAATGTGATTGTAATATGACTTCAAATATGAGTGTGATATGCTATCATGCATAAATCAGGGTGTAATGATGAGGTAAGGCACAACCTTCCCTTCACACCATCATGTATGATTCTTGTGCGTATTGATGAGGCAGGGCACAACCCTCCCTTTACACAGTGCATAGATGAGCAGGAGCACAACCTACCCTATGTATATTCATGTATAAGCTTTTGTGTGTATTGATGGGGTAGGCACAATCCTACTTTTACATCAGTTGAGTGCATAGATGAGGATCGGCACAACCTACCCTGTGCACAGTCATGTATAAGCTTTCATGTGTATTGATAAGGCAAGACTCAATCCTCTCTTTACACAACGTATAGATAAGGATAGGCACAACCCACCCTATATCCAGTTAGCTTATGAGCGATGTGTATTGATGAGGCAAGGCACAACCCTCCCTTTACACAAGGTATAGATAAGGATGAGCACAACCTACCCTATACCTATTAAGCAAGGAATGACTAAACATATGCAAGCATGTGTTGACTATGACCGATTCTATGGATGTTTGATGATGTGTAGGAACTCATGGTGATGTAAACAAGTTTACTTTTATGTAACCATATCTATTTATGTACTATGATTTTTATGTGATATCATCGTGCAGGTCTTCATTATACTCCTTTATATTTCACGCCTACATGCTTAGTACATTTAAATGTACTAATACATACTTTATGCATGTATTGTATCATAATGCAGTTGTAGTTGATCCTGTTATCCATCCCTGTGGCTATATCCAAATACGTTGATGATCCAGATTAGGTGAGTCCCCATGCTTCGAGGACAAGGCCTTCTATCTTATTTTCATGCCATGTTTATGTTTTAGAGACAACTTTCTTTATGTTTAGGGTGAGCCAAGCTCTGTGTTTTAGAGAAAACTTTCTTTATGTTTAGGGTGAGCCAAGCTCTGTTTGAACTACCATCTTATGTCACGAGTTTGAGGTATTTGCTGGGTCTATATATTTTTTCAGTGTCAAACTTTTATCTTTCATGTTACGATCTTCCTATGATTATGAGATATGTTATATATATGCTTTTGCCTATGTATTTTGTTGTTAGTTTACGTTGAATGCTTGATTGAATGCTAAATGGTTAGTTTGAGGTTCCTTTGGGGATCTCATTCATCGTATTACAGCTAGGCCCCAAGTTTGGGTCATGACAAGATGATATTGGACCTGGATAAGTGGGTCTTTTTTTGTAGTCCAAATAAATGAATTTGGACTTTTAACTATATTCATATTTTGTTGGACTTAAATAAGCAACCCGATTATATTAATCCATAAAATTTATTTGGATTAATATATTTTTAATTTAATATAATTTGAATCATGTTATAAAATTTATATTCAATAAATTTTATATGATTACAAATGTCCCCTACTTCAAGTGGTGTCTTAATATTTTAGTTTATATATATTTATATTTATTGCAAGTAAATTAATCAAGAACCAAAAGTAATTGCAATATTTATGGCAATCTCGTAATCAACATAATACCCAAAGTTTTATAGGTCATTATTTCCATTTTTTTAAGACTCCTTTGTTTCTTTAGAATTAATAAATCATGAGTCTTAAACAATTCTGGAACCCTCTAACTGTCTAGATGCTACTTGATTGTCATGACCTAGACCTACCATCTAGGAGTGACATGGCGAATGGGAACTCGAGAGTCCCCAAACAAGCCTCGTAGCATTGATTCACCCATCATTCATTTGGAAGCACTTTTGAATTGTAAACAAATAATTCTAAGGGATGGGAAAGTAGGAACCACGCTATGGGGGCAATACGGAACTTAGGATCATTCACAACCTAACAAGAATCAATAGAGTATGCTCATAATCAAACCATAATAACATAGCCATATCCATAACATAATTATCCAAATATAATACTTAAAACATAAGCGTAAGGAGGTCTACTGGATGTCGAACAATGCCTCTAATCATAAGATTAGAACAGGGGCCAAGACATGTCCTAGGCTCACCCTCAAAGTAAATAATATAAATGAAGCACCATAACTAGAGGAAAGGTTGGTTGTCTTTGGACGATAGGACACAGTACAACAAGCAAATCTCAAGGTCCAAGCTAGACGTTGTACAGAGGATGAATATACTCTTCAGGTCCCTACATGGTTAGATCATGTAGGTAAAAGTATGAGTTAGTACATTTAAATATATTAAGTATGAGGGCATGCAATGCATATGACTTATTAAACCTACATTCAATGTTAGATGACAAGGGCACATATATAGAAAGAATCATACATCAAGAGAACGATATATCAATATGCTATGACATATGTAATGCATGAATCCAAAAGTACTTCGTACATATATTGAGGATGGGAATGTAACCGGTACAATACCAGGTGAGCTATGCCTTGGAACCTTGTTATCTCCTCCACAACGGAAAAGAGGTGACTTACTTGTCAATGGTAGATCCTTAACATTCTTTCCCCCCCTGGGCATAAACATATACCTATGTTAGGTGCATAGTTCATGGAAAGGAGTATGGACCCTTGGGGATAGCCCACCCTGCCTCCAATCAATTAGTGCTAAGTCATCATCTCAATAGAATAAATATATATATACATGCTTTTAAAGATACATAGGACTTTCAAATAGTTTACATGCATTCTGAGGATTAAAGGCCAAATCATATCCTTCGTAATAATGTATAATAGGCTAGAAAGCCAAAACATTATTCATGTAACGAATCACATACATGAAACTCAAGGTCCATCTTCCTAATTCTGAGGATTAAAGGCCAAATCATATCCTTCGTAATAATGTATAATAGGCTAGAAAGCCAAAACATTATTCATGTAAGAGATTCAAACTTAAATCAACAATACATTATGAAATTCAAGTAAAAACATACATAAAGTACACATTTAAATCATAATATAAACTACCCATGCATAAATCAAGATATAAAGGTAAATTAGGTACCATGATCCAATTTTGATAGACCTAGGCACACCATGCAACCTCACCAACTCTTGGATGTACAACACCAAGATATAAAGGGGACATGCACATTCATAACTTCATAATCTCAATGCAAACCATCATATTAGGGATTAAATCAACTTAAAATCATCAATAAAGCATAGCCCATACATCAACTAAATTTGATAACTCATCATATTGGAATCCTGTGTCTAAAATAAGCTAAAATTTATGAAAATAACTTGAAAAGAGTTTGGGTCTTCTTGGTTTAAAGGGACTGAGAATCAAAACCCACATACCTTAGCTAGTTAAGAAGATTGAAGAAGAAATTTAGCGAAGAAAGATCCTTTCCTTGACCCCCAAGCTTAAGACCCACAAGAGCTTTTTGAAAGAGACTTACGAGAATTTTCAAATGTGAGGAATCAATTTGAATGTTAGGAATAAAGCTTAGGTCATTTGGAAGCCTTTAGGTAGCATAGGAAATAATAAGAGACTCTTAGAATAAACCATAATTATCAAAATGCCACTAATGAAACAAGTTGAAAATTGAACATCATCACTTCAAAGGAGGTTGTACGGTCTATGACACATCACACAGACCATATATTCGTCCGTGAGCCAACACTTAGAAAATAAATGTTTGACGAAGTTCCAAAAAGGTAATCTCATACTTAGAAAAATTTGATGAAATCATCTATAAAGGAGTCACATGAGAAAAGTGAAAGACATGCGGGCCGTGTACCCATTCGTGTCCCCCTCCTTTGAAAACAAATTCTAACGATAAAGTTCTGAGATGGTGATTTAACATGTAGAAAAATGTCACTTCGGAAGCCATACAGGAGGTCTGACGGGCCATGTGACCTTACACGGGTCATGTACTTGGTCGTGTGA
This sequence comes from Solanum virginianum, assembly GCA_000787875.1. Taxonomy (NCBI): domain Eukaryota; kingdom Viridiplantae; phylum Streptophyta; class Magnoliopsida; order Solanales; family Solanaceae; genus Solanum; species Solanum virginianum. The sequence goes on along the minus strand of DF361056.1, from coordinate 44,255 downwards.
CTTTACTTGGCCCTAAAACTATGAATATTTTAACAAAGACCACCACATAGCCCACCACACGGTCCGTGAGCTGTCAGATGGGCCATGGGGGAGTTCATATATGGTGTGCCTTAATTGGGAACTCTATGCTTAAGAGCCAAACACCCTCACAAGGCCAATGGCTACTTCATGGAGGCTCACATAAGCTGTGTGACCTCACATGGACTGCGATAGCTCCCATGGAGCATCACGTTCGTCATAAGCTTCTCGAAACAAAAATTTTCAAGCTCCAATGAGGTCGAACAATGTCCAAGTCCTTACATCATCTCCCCCTTTGGTATATTCATCCTAGAATGTGCTAGAACAAGGCTTGAAAGGCTTGACTTAGAACATGAAACATCCAAATGCAAGATACAATGCATTTTTATTAGTTGAAAAATCATAAAATCAATAAAACCCATGTTAATATGTATTCAAATCATTCAAAATTTCATGAAAATTATTTTGGTACATATGTATGTATGTCATGTCATGAAACTCAAGGGTGAAAGAATTCGGACCACTTGGAAAAGGAAGAACCTAATACCTTAGGCTTGGGTATATTGGAAAAGATGGGGATATCATTTCATCATGTCCAACTCCATCTCCCATGTAGCAATCTCCACATGTTGATTTCTCCAAAGCATCTTGACTGAAGCCACATTCTTGTTACGAAGTCGCTTCACTTGCTTATCAAAAATCTTAATTGGAATTTCCTTATTATATAAGTTCTCCTCCACCTTGACACCTTCCAAAGGCATAATAGTACTATGATCACCTACCAATTTCCTCAACATAGACATATGGAAGATCAGGTGAATAGAGCTTAAATCTAGAGGCAACTCCAACCTATAAATCACATTCCCAATTCTCTCTACAATCACATAAGGGCCTACATCATAGGGACTTTTAGCTTACCCTGCTAGCCAAAATGTATACACCCTTCATAGGTAATACCTTCACATACACCGAATCACATACATGAAACTCAAGGTCCATCTTCCTAACATCCGAATAGGACTTTTGGTGACTTTGGGTCATCTTCAAACTCTCCCTAATCAACTTCACCTTCTCCATAACTTCCAATACAAAATCAGGGCTAACTAAAGACATTTCTTCCAACTCAAACTATCTCATCGGAGACCTACACCTCCTACTATACAAGGCCTCAAACATAGCCAAACCAATGCTAGCATGGAATCTATTAATATAGGAAAACTCGATGAGGGGAAAATGGTCATCCCAATTACCCTTGAACTCCAATATACAAGCCCTCAACATGTCCTCCAAGGTTTGGATTGTCCTTTCAGCTTGTCTTCAATTTAGGGATGAAAAGTAGTACTCAACTTCACTTTAGTATTGAGCCCTCTTTGAAACAACCTACAAAAGTGTGAAGTAAATTAGGTACCATGATCCAATTTTGATAGACCTAGGCACACCATGCAACCTCACCAACTCTTGGATGTACAACACTTGCATAATTTTCAGCATCAAAAGTAGTCTTGATCGGTAGGAAGTGAGCCAACTTAGTCATTCGGTTAATAATGATACAAATAAAGTCAAATTTCCTTCGGTTCCAAGGTAACCCAACCATAAAATCTATGTTCACATCTGCCCACTTCCAAGTAGGAACCTCAATGTCTTGAGTCAACCCACTAGGCCTTTGGTGCTCTACCTTCACTTGTTGACAATTAGGGCATTCGGATACGAACTAAGCTATATCCTTCTTCACACCATGCCACTAATACATCTCCCTCAAATGTAGATACATTTTAGTAGATCCCAGATAAATATAATAGTGAGAGTTATATACTTTACTCATGATCACCTTCCTAAGATCATCTATATCTGGAACACATAACCGATCTTGATACTGAAGTATACCATCTCCCCCTTGGGGGAAAACCTCTATCTTTTTCTCGGTGACCAATTTCTTCAATTCAACCGATGACGAATGTAGATCTTGCTTAGCCTTTACATCAATAACCACCTAGGATTCGGCCCCATTTTGAACATGAATACCACCATCATTAGAGTCGACAAACCTAACACCTAACCTAGCCAAAAGGTGAACATCTCCTCACCTTGAACATAAATACCACCATCATCAGAGTCGGCCAACCTAGATAACACCAAATCTAGCCAAACAGTGAACATCTTTTGCTAACTGTTTCTTCCCTTCATCAACATGAGCCACACTTCCCATAGATAGCCTACTAAGAGCATCAATTACAATATTTGCCTTGTTGAGATGATATTGTACAATCATGTCACAGTCCTTTAGGAGCTCCAACTATCTCCTTTGCCTCAAATTAAGATCCCTTTGAGTGAACACATATTGGAAACTCTTGTGATCGGTGAAAATATCAACATGCACCCTATACAAAATAGTGTCTCCAAATTTTCAAAGCAAACATTACTGTTGCTAATTTAAGATCATAAGTTGGGTAATTACACTCATGCACTTTCAATTGCATCGATGCATAAGCTGACACCTTACCTTATTGCATAAGTGCACAACCCAACCTAATCCGAGAGGCATAATAATATACCACAAACCCATCCAAGCCTTTGGTAAAGTCAAAATAGGAGTTGATGTGAGTCGATCTTGCAAGGTCTAAAAATTCATCTCACATTCATCTGACCTCACAAACTTAACCTTCTTTTGGGCCAACTTAGTCAACGGAGATGCAATAGAGGAGAACCTTCCAACAAACATTTGATAATAGCCAGCTAACCTCAGAAAATTTCAAATATCCAAAGGAGTCAATGGTCTAGGCCAATTCTTTACTACCTCAGTCTTCTTTGGGTTAACATTAATACCATTACCGAACACCATATGACCAAAAAAAGCTACTTCATCCAACCAAGACTCACATTTGTTAAACTAAGCATAGAAGTTCTTCTCCCTTAAGGTTTGAAAAATGAATCTTAAATAATCCATATGTTCTTACTCACTTTTTGAGTAAATGAGAATACCATCGATGAAGATAACCACAAAACTATCATTGAACAACTTGAACACCTGATTCATAAGATCCATAAATATGGCCAGAGCATTAGTTAAACCAAATGACATTACCACAAATTCAAAGTGTCCATATCTAGTCTATAAAGTTGTCTTGACAATATCACACTCCCTAACCTTCATCTTATGGTAATTGGAATGGAGGTCAATCTTTGAGAAGTGGGTAGCCCCTTGGATTTGATCAAATAAGACATCGATTCTAGACAATAAATACTTATTCTTGATGGTCACCTTATTTAATTTCCTATAATCGATGCACATTCGAAGAGATCCATCTTTCTTTCTTACAAATATCATCAGAGCACCCCATAGAGATATACTTTGCCTAATGAAACCCTTCTCCAACAAATCCTCCCATTGATCCTTCAACTTCATCAACTCAGTCGGTGTCATACAATAAAAAGGAATTGAGATTAGATGAGTATTCAGGAGAAGATCTATGTCAAAGTCTACTTCTCTTTCGGGAGAAATACCAGGCAAGTCTTCAAGGAACAAATCCAAAACTCATTCACCACCGGGACCGACTTAAGAGTAGGTGACTCAAACTCCAAATCTTTGACCTTCACAATATGATAAATACACCCCTTAGAGATCATCTTTTGTGCCTTAAAGTAGGAAATAAACCAAAACTTAAAAGCGGAGTCATACCCTTCCATTCAAGAATGACCTTTCGAGTTCTACAATATATAGTGGCATGCGATGCATGCAACTGATCCATCCCAAGAATTATATCAAAATCAAATATCTCAAGTTCCACAAGATCACACGGAAAGACTTTATGCAATATCGAAATAGGGCAACCCTGATAAACTCTCTGAGCAACAACAGATTCACCCATGAGGGTAGAAACTGAATAGGGGTCCCTCAAAATTTCAGGACTCAAACCAAACTTAATAGCTAACAAAGGAGTCACAAAAGATAAACTTGCACCCAAATCAAGCAAAGCATAAGCATCAAAATCAAAGACTTTTAACATACCTATCACAACATTTGGGGCATCTTCCACCTCTTCTTGAGCATGCAAAGCATAGAACCTGTTGTTTCTGGGGATTCCACCTGGTGGACCTCTTGGTTGTGCTGGATTACCTTGAGCTATTTGACCTTATTTGGTGCCTTTCGACAATCAAAAAGCTTATGACCCACCTCTCCGCAACCAAATCAAGCACTCGAACCGCACAAGCACCTTTCGAGGTGATTCCTTCCATACTTGTCATATCATGGAGATGATGGTCCACCACAAATTGGTGCCTTCGGAGGAGATAACCTCGAATTAGCAACTCCAGCATTAAAACCTTGACCCTATTGGAAGTGACCAAAACCACTACCCTTGAATTAGAGAACCCACCATCATAATGGGCTTCGACTTGAAGACTTCAACTTATAAACTCAAATAAATTGAAGACTTCAATTTGCCTATATACTTGATTTGAGATCACAACCTGCACGTTCAAGGAACTTAAGAATTCAACTTTCATATTCTAGGTATTTGAAGACTTCAACCTGCAAAAATAGAGGATTTCAAGACTTCAACTCGTGTACTTGGAGGATTTGAAGGCTTCAAACTGCAGACTAGGAGGATTTAAGGCTTTAACTTGCGTACTTGGAGGATTTGATGTCTCTAAGAATACTATTAGTAAAGATCATATTTTATAGAGGTTTGCCGTAATCTATTCACCATCATTTAATGTAAGTCTGAAGTTTGATATAGGGTACTTATAACTTTAACTCTCGCATAAAAGATTAAGTGGGGACATGTGATTATTTGACATTCATGAAATTGAACATAGAACATAATTCTAAGTGCCTACATACCTTAGTAAAGAGGATCAAGTTATAATGTAGTTCCTAAAGAGTGAGTGTCTTTTGGGTGCCATACACAATTTATACTCTTGCGGGGCCTGGAGAAATATGTAGTTTATACTAGTGCATTAAGGAGCATAATCTTGCTTCAAGGGTAGTGCCACTTAAGGAATTTCACATTTATAGGACCAATCCTTGTACCATCTCCATCAACAAGTTTGTAATCGATATTTAGATACACTTCTTATTCTAAATATGTTCCATCCCACTTTGAGGTAAATTTTTCGCCACACTTATATGAAGTGATGATGGATCTTTTTATTGCATGTCACGAACCAATCCTAGGGCCTAGATATGACACGATGAATGGAGAACCCGAGGGGACCCCAAACAAGCCTTTTTACATATTATTACACATCCTTGGTTGTGAAAGAATTAAACAACATTAATAAGAGTAGAAGTAAGGGTAAAAAGGGGATAAGGGAAAACCTTTCATAACATAAGACATCATTAAATCAAGAGAGTCAAGGCTGATAATTTAGTAGCATAACTTGTCTAATAACACCTATACTACATAGATAAACATGGGTGCCAAGATAAGCAACTAGGCTTACCCTCATAGGTATAAGTATATAATAAAGAAATAGAGTCTTAATACATATCATATGAGCAAAGTCATTGACCCCAGAATTGAGGACTCATAAACTAGCTTTGAGTAGAAGTACTAGCCTCAAGGAGGAGGATGGTCGATCAGTGTTGTGGTCGCTTATCATGTAGGCATAGAGTATGTGTTAGTACATTTGAATATACCAAGTATGTAGGATGCAATGCAATAAGAGATAGGCTTATGGTAAAATGCAATCTCATAAGCAAGAGATAGCATAATAGAAATATGATATGAATGAATGATACTTGAAGTAAAACATGCTTATATAGAACATATTACATATGAAGAAGGTGATCAGCATTAGATAACCAAGGCCTACTACCTCCTTGGTGAGACAATTGAGGTATATACCCCCGAATGTGGTAGCACAAACCTAACACCCCCCGAGCTAGGCGATTGAGGTATATACCCCTTAATATGGTAGTATGGGCCTACCACCCCCTACGCTAGGTGATTGAGGTATATTACCCTTCAACATGGTATTTTGGGCCTACTACCCCTCGAACTAGGAAGTTGGTCAATGTTTATCATAATGGATACTCTCATTTCATCATCATTAAGTCACTCAAGTCATAGCTCATGCAATGGATCATCAACAACTCCAGAATCCAAAATTGGACATTTTGTCAAACACTTGGTAGGTGTGTAATGCTAGTGCAAGATCATACAATTCAAGAGTGAAATAATGCAAGAAAATCCAATGTAAAACCACACACCACACTTGGTAATACCCACATGTAATATATATCAAAACCCTTCATCAAATCAAACAGTAGACCATAGATTCATAGCTCAGAACGTGCTCAAACAGTCACAAGTTTATGAAACCCCTAACATAGTTCATAGTTTAATTCATAATAAGTAATAACCATAAGTAAATCTACTTGAAATCATGAAATTTAGGTAAAAAGAAAGCTTGGGCACCATAGGTGAAAGGACCCAATGGTTGAAACCCACATACCTGGACTTCGGAGAATTCCTTGAAGAAGATTTGAATAGAGACTTGAAGCTTAGATGAATTTCTTAAGATCCAGAAGAGACTTGGATACTTGAAATTTGAGAGAAATATAGTCTAAGGGTTTGAGAGAGTATTGGGGAATGTCTTGCATGATATGAAGGCAAAATATGGCTAATTATAGGTGTTTTCATATATCGGAAGGCTTTGGCCAAAGACCTAAAAGTCTTGGACCGGACTAAAATAACTGCTTGAAAATACAATGAGGCGCGCCCTTTGCGCGTTATGCCTGGGATGCGCTAGATCACTGGAAATCGCATTTTTGTGATTTTCAAATTTTGCTACGGTTGCTCTTAAATCGGGGTTAGGCTCATTTTCCACTCAATTTTTCCCCCTAAACAAGAATATGAAGTCAAATCTTTGATATCATGCATGAATTTTGAGATATATGAAAATTATGATTCCGAGCACTTCCGAGGCACGTTTTTGGGCACTTTTTGGGGTCGTTTCACTACAAGGACTTGGTCTTTCACTTGAAAGTACCTCAAATGAACTTTTATATTAGAAGCATGAGATTTAAAAGCTTAGTAACATTCAAGGTTTTGTTAGGCTTCGAGCCTCTTTTTATCAAGTGCTTCTAACTTGGTGAGACATAGTCGAGTATTTTGTTCTACAGTTAGTCCCTCTTAAATAGTATGTTTGATAGATGGTATTTGATGTTAAAGTGGCAGGACTACTTTAACTCCCAAAGCAAGCGAATATAGGGTTGTGTGAGTTGGTGTATGATATCTTGTCCTATATGCTCAGAAGGTTTCGTCCATTCTTTCATGCCAGTCTCGTTTGGACTTGGAGACCAATTTTATCAAAAGATTGCATAGAGTCTTATTGAATGTTTCAACTAGACCATTGGCGGCAATATGATACATAAAAGATTTGCATTGATTAAAGTTGAAAAGATCACAAATCTTATTCATTAATTTGTTATTGAATGGCTTGCCATTATCAGTTATTTTGTATCAAGGAATGCGAAATTGGTACATGATATTCACTCAAATGAAGTTTGCTACATTCTCTTTTTCACTTCTTCGAGAGATACAACTTTGGCTATTTTGAGAAGTAATATGTTTCAGCCATGATATATAGGTGTCCGCCAGATGATTTTGGTAGCGGTTCAACAACACCCAATCCCCAAACACCAAATAGCCAAGATGTTATTGATGTGCTGCCAAAATAAAGCACTTTTGATGCTTAAAACATGGAATTTATGTGTTCTCAATGTGATGTTTGTTGCTTTTATGTGTTTTTGTGTTTATATTTGCAGGATAACAAGTTGGCCATGATTTAGGGGAAAATTGCAGAAGTTGCTAGTTTTTGCTATTCTAGGAGACCCTCTATGGGTCGTAGGGAGGTTTTGTGAAGATTTCCAATGAGGTGTTATGATTTAAATTTTATTCTATGAACATGCAGATGAGTCGTAGAGGAGTTTACAAGTCATAGAAGAGGATTCATGCCCTGACGATCAGAGAATTGGATTTATAGGAATGTTATCTGACGAAAACACCTTTACAGGTCGTAAATCACTTTACGAGTCATAAAGGTGTGTCATAGAGTTGAAGTCCAAAATTCTAGTAGCTAAGTATGAGACCCCGATTACGGGCCATAGAAGTCAATACGGGTTGTAAAGTACCTTTCATTTAGTGTGCCAACCAGTTCTCCAATTTTGTTTAGGACTTGAATTTTAATTATTATAAATAGGATTTTAGATTATTCTTTAGGATTTTTTTCCTAGTACTCAGAGAACTCAATATTTTGAGAGAGAAAATTATAAGATAATATTGGAGTGTCTTTGAGAACACTTGTGGCTTAATTCAATCTTTAAGCTTATGATTTTCATTGAAGTTGGATTGCTTGTTCTTAATTTTATTGTGTAAGTATTCAATTATGTCTTCTTAATTCATAATTCCTCCATCTACACCTAGCATGAGTAGTTAAATTCACAACTAGGGTTGTGGGAACCATGAAAAACTAACAAAGTAAAACTGGATAATTCATAATTCTTTGAAGGTGTATTTACTTGTATTAATTGACTCTCTTCATTTTGCATGTTTTCTAATGGTGTCCAACATTAGAACCCGCCTAGTATTATTGGCTTAGGATATAAAGTTCACTATCTCGAGTAGGTTACTTCATATGCTGTAGAACCCTGGGCTATTTGCGGGCTTACCATCGGATGACCCTCATAGCCACCTACATAATGTGGCATTCATCTGTAAGAGTATGATGGGAACACAAAATCTGTTTGTGGATGTTGTGGGACTTCGTGTCTTCCTATTGTCTCTTATGAGAAATGTTGTATTATGGCGCTATCGGAGCTCCCTCGGAGTTCGATCACCAGTTGTGCAGACTTTAGAAGGCCTTTTTGGAGAGGTACTTCCTTAGATCGAAGAAGCTCAAGTTGAAGGACTAGATCAATAACTTAAAGAAACTTCCTAGTGATTCGATAAGCACTACTTGACTGCGGTTCATAAAATGTATGACGAGCACCCCTGACCACAAAGTAGTTGATGATGACTTGAAGGAGATCTCCTATCCTGCCCTTGAAGAGAACAGTCAGGCTTGTGCTAACACTATCATGGGGGCATGTTTCTAGATCAACCACTTGCAAGGATTGCAGAATGAATGAAAAGAGTGGTCAAGACAAATCGTGCATACGGACAGCGAGATTGAACATCCACTAAGAGTTTGTGTGCTGTCAGTGTGGGTTTAGAGCAAGCCAAAATTAATGAAGTAATCATGCAATAGCTTGCTCAAATTTGCACAAGTATGGAGGTAATGATGAAGCAGAGCCAAGAGAGAGTGAACATCAGTGGTACATCAACCTCTACGTGCACCCATGTATAAGGAGCCATATTATGATGAGGACACATGTTTTGTTATTGATTAGATGGCGGGTTTTTGGACCAACACCCAAGGGTCAAATTTGGACTATTGGCGCCAAGGTCAAGAAAACCAAGGTTGGAACTTTGGTAGAGAGATCTTACAAGGACAACCACAAAGGTTACTATGATAGGAATAGTGGTGCAGATGCAGAATGGGGTTCCAGAGAAGGCTTCAAAAATTGTCCTTATGTGTCACTGCATGAGGCTTCAAAAATGGTCCTTATGTGTCGCTGCATAACCACAATGCAGGTGCAAGTAGTTCCAAAATTGAGGAGATGTTTGATCACCTGTTCAAGAAGTCTGAGACACAGGATGAGACTCTAAAGGGCATGAAATCAGAGATTTCAAGTATTAATCAGAAAATAGATTCTCACTTTGTGGCTATCAAACAGCTGGAGCTACAGTTTGGTCAAGTGTTGACTTAGCTTAATAGGTGTCAAAGGGGTACACTGCCAATCAATATAATACAAAATCCTAAAAATGAAGGGCAGTGTATGGTGGTTACTACTCCAGGTGGCAAGAGCACTATTGATCCTCCTATTTTGATTGATGAAAAAGATGTTCAAGAAGAGATGGTTGAGACCAAGGATGCAGATGAAAGAGATGATTGAAACACCCCAAAAATGCCCGAAAAGGTGCCTTGGGAATGCCCATAATCATAATTTTCATATATCTCAAAATCCATGCATGGTATCGAAAATCTGACTTCATATTCATGATCAGGGAAAAAATTGAGTGGGAAATTGGTATAACCCCAATTTTAGAGTAATGAGTTTTATCCTTTAGAACCTTGTTAAGGTCTTTTAAGAAGGTTAAGATAGCATTAGAAGCCTAAAAATGGCATTAGAGTAATTAGCATTTACGAAAATACCATTAGTGAACGGATGGAAAATTAGCAAGGTGTCATCTCATTGGAGACTTCACTAGCCGTGTGGCACTCCACGGGTTGTGTGGTGTGCCCGTGAGACAAGACGTAGATAGAAAAATGGAATTGGAATACTTGAGAAAAAGTTAGCGTCGACATTACTTTGACGGCCACTTTCACGGACCGTATAGTGCTACACGGACTGTTTACTAGTCCATCCCACCTCACTTAGACAAGAAAATGTTGCAGTCCAGCACACTTCTAGGTGCCACGGCCCGTACCCCTTCACACGAGCCGTACAAGGCAGTCATGGCCCATGCCTTAGCTTCCAATGCCAACCAAGCCTCCTAAAACACCTCCACGCCCCTCCTCACGACCAGTGGTGAGTCACATGACCTATATGACTGGTCATGGACCAAGTTTTAGCCTCACTACAACATTTTCCAGCCCCAAACATTTCCCACGACCTGTACAAGGCCACACTGCCTATATGGGTGCCCGTGGGGCTTTACTGCACGGGAAGGTCTCACAGAAACGGTTATAACTCCTTCATCCGACATCAGAATATGGTGAAACCAAGTGCGTTGTTGAGCTAACTCAAAGAGATTTCATTTGACATGTCGTAGGCGACCCAGTTCCAAATTTTCCAAGAGTTATTCTAGTTGAAAGTTGACCCTTGCATGAACCATCACCCAAAACTCAACTCTTAGAGAAGTCTTGGACTCGTTAGGTACTAGGAGTCTCCCATGAACCTAATACACCCCAAACCTGACTAAATAAGGCTTGAAAAATAGATAAATAAGAGCATAGAGTTACGGAGTGTCATAGAAAATGTCCCTCCAAAGTGCCCATAATCATAATTTCTATATATCTCAAAATTCGTACTTTTTATTAAAAATCTGACTTCATATTCTTGTTCAAGGGACAAAATTGAGTGGGAAATGGGTATTAAACGAATTTTAGAAGACCCGTAGTGAAAAAATATTTTTGCCAATTTTGCAATTCCAGTAACGGACTGCTACACGACGCGGACCTGTCGCGGAGCAGTGTATTTTACTGCCAGTTTTACACTCTTGGTCCAAGTCTTGTGGCCATTGGGCCTAATCCCTCCCATACGTGAAAAAACCTATACTTAGGCATATGCCAACACCATATCATACAAGACATTCCCAAATACTCTCTCAAATACTTAGACAAATATTTCACTCAAAATTCAAGTGCCAAAACTCATTCCAGATCTTAAGTATTT